>OMLP01044728.1:63080-92414 GCA_900302685.1 Spondyliosoma cantharus
AACAAATCATCGATATGATTTGAGCCACACATGCTCACACAAACACTTATGTTTACATCGATGCGGCCACACACACACACACACACACACACACACACACACACACACACACACACACACACACACACACACACACACACAGAGTAGGGCGAAAACCATGCTCAAGATGAAAACTCGTCCCGTCTTGCACCAATAAATGTGCACAGACACATAAATTTACCTTCAGGGTGTCAAGCTCTCCCTCGAGAGGTGAACATGCTCAGGTTTCTGGCAGTAAAAAGCCAATTTCTCCTAAAATGGCAGCAAAATCCAGACTTTTTTCTTATTGAAGATCAACCCACACTAAAACTTGGAATGTAAAAAAAAAAAAACACCTGCAAAGTTATATGCAAGGTTTGTAGCTGCAATCACTGCCGATGTCCAGATGATGCCCAACATATTGGTGTAAAGTATTATCCTGGCTCCCCTCGCCCTGCACACATCGAGCAGGCTGACTAATAAAGCGTCAGAAGTGCTGCTGCAGGAAGCTGAAACACTTCCCTCCTGCTGTTAGCTTTCCTCCAAAGGTGACTGATGAGGTCAATAAGGCGTGTAGAAACAGCTGCACCGGGAGGAAATGGGATACAAACTTTCAGCATCTGTGTCTACAAGTGACAGTGGCGCCGTCCCACTCACCAGCTCCTTGGCCTCGGTGAGAGAGTCCTCCACGTCGGAGAAGCTGAAGCTGGCCACGGTGATGAACTGACTCACCACCGACACGTACTTGTCGCCCAGCTCCTGCGGTCGCTTCTTCTGGTACTCCAGCTCCTGCGGGTGAAAATTATCCAGGAAGGAAAAAAATTAAAGAAGAGCTCTGTGCTAAACATAGTTTAACAGACTGAGCAGTATGTAACATGGATTATCTCATAGATCTTTGTGACTCACACTCTCCACACTTTTCAAGCCACTGCGCAGGTTGTTGATATCTTTTTCCAGCTCAGTCATGCTGCAAAAAAATAAAGAAAAAGATGGTTCAATATAAAATGAATCTCACATTGTGTCAGCTCTGGAGAAAATTGCTGCACCAATTCTCACTCGGATATAGAGGGAAATGCTCTTCTTGGGCCTAGCACTTTGCTAAATCCAGGATGCAGCAAGGGTGTCTCTAAAAAATAGTATTGGTGGAACTTGTTTTGTACATGGGGAGATGAGCCCTGGCATTAAAATGGCTAAATCCCCACAGACAAAACAGCTGTTACAGCTGCTGACTTGCTTAGGTTTGAACCATTAGCAACCAGGTTAGGGTAACTTGCTATTTTCAGCATGTAGGTTGCTGGCTTAGAGATTGTTGTTGTTTCCTGTAGCGACAGGGATTTAAAAAATGGTAACATGCAGATAGCAGCAGGGAGGAGAAAGCCTACAGTCTACTTCCGGTGAGTCACACTAATACAAAATGGGAAGCAAACGAGAGAAGCAGGTGGATGTCGAGCGTCACCTACTTGACTTTTGCTGCTTCTGAGATACTCTGCAGATCCTCCTGGAACATCAGGACTTTAGGGTATTTCTTCTCCAGAATAGTGATCAGGTAGTGCAGCAGAGTGATGTTTCTGCAAACACAGAGACAAGCTGAGTGAGCAAATGCCCAATACATATTGTAATGACTGCAGTGAATGGTTATTTTCATTGTAAATTATTTTCTTTATACATTGATTCGTTTTCAGGTCTAGAAAGAGTTAAAAAGAATGTGCAAAAAGTGTTTCCTCAAGCCTTGTTTTGTCCACAACCCAAAAGATAATTTGTTTAATGTCACAGAGGAGTAAAGACATCTGAAAAAAAATCACATTTAAGAATCTGGAATCAGAGACTTTTATTTTCTTTAAAAAAATTGAACAGAGTATCAAAATAGGTAGAGATTCATTTAATAGCTGACCACTGATCAATGAAGTATTGGAAGTCTAATATGGAGTTCAACTATATCTCATTCTCTGCTCCAGATGTGATTTTAATAGATTTCAGGTCAAGTTTTGATGTCAGAAAAATGTTCTCACTTGTCAATGCTGGATTTGGTATCAGCGATCTTGTTGAGTGAAGACACCTTGAAGCCGTAAGCGTTCCCCCTCTGACCCTTGTTCATGAAGTTTCCAAAGGCCAGCACCACCTCCAACAGCTGCTTCAGGTTTCTGCTGTGTAAGATCTCCTTAGAAGCCTTGGTCAGAGCTAAGACAACCAATACAAAAAAGTTAAAATCTCCAAATATAAGACAGTATAGAAGATGACACCAGAAGGTTTTCCGTAGTAAAAATGAAAGAAAAAACAGATAATATATTTGAGTTATGAGACTTTTCCCACCTTCAACTTTGGGTTTCATCTCGGCTATCCTCTCTGCAAACTTCTTTTTGAAGTATAAAGACTGCAGCCTCTGCTGGTAGTGGTTTATTCTGTACAGGGGATGGAAAATATGTGTCAGAGGAGGACAAAAATAGACAAAAAATAATAGATTATAAACAGGGAAACCCACACATTAAGACAAAAGCCACAAACATGGACCTTGTGCTTGAGCAAGCCGCCTGTGTGCTTATTTAAATGGCATATGTAGAGTTTCAGTTGTGGTAATGAAGCTTATTTTTGGCAGCACTTTAGATTTTAGCCTATAAACCACAGACTCTGCAGCTAATGAAGGCCGCAGTGACGTCTGTACTCCAGTCCATGTTGGACTCTGTAAACTCAAATGACAAAAAACTGCCAAACTACAACAAATCATTACAAAAATGATCTTTTGTTTTCTGTTGTTGCTTTAATATTAAGAGTGATTTGTTTACAAAACTGCAACACAAATACTGTTATTACATTATGACTCTATTTAATCACCACAGGCAGCTATTGTTCCCTACTCAGTGCAAACCCATGTGTCATTTCAGTTATCTGCCTGGACTAAAAGGTGAACAATGGCCATTGTTTCTCTGCAGATCTGATCAGCAGAGAAACAATGGCCTGAAGCTGGCAGGTCTGACTCTAGTACCTATTTAATACAGAATTAAAAAGGTAACAAGTAAGTACCTGCTCATCTCGTAGAGGAAGCGGTCGGGTTTTGCCATCCGGTCGAGCTCATGTTTATGCTCCTCCAGAAGATCAACATCACTCTTCTCTGGGACAAACTTCAGCAGCTGATGGCCAAAGAAAAACACCCTTTACTTCATGATTTAAAACTAATTCATCTGCATCATTCTGGTAGATGAACAGGGCAGAAGCTCTGCTAACATGACACGACAAGCGACATATTTTTTCCTGAGCAAAGTGCACTGTAATCAGATTTCCAACACAATGGGTGTCACCTAGCACGCATTCTTTTTGAAAGGGTCCTAAAAGCATTTTTTCACTGGACAAAGAAGGGAAAAAATTCCACTTGCTAAACAAAAGTAAAATGAAATTTGATTCTTGAACGTCTGAAATGCTTTTTCTGAATGCATCAGTGTGTTTCTCCTCTAACCTGTAACTTATTTTGAAGGCCTGGATTTTAAAAGGAGTTTTTTAAGTGACACACTGCTCTCTGATTTATCTGTTGACGAATGCTGCTAAAGACTTATTTAGCCTTCTACCTTTCTTATTTTGTCATGCAAAGCACTTTGAAACTTATTAGGGTATACTGGGTTTCCCTAAATTAACAATTACTATAATGTTTAGTGACACTTTGCACAGGAAGTTGGTCATTTAAGGAAACTTAGGGTCCAGGTACCACTTTAAATTGTAACAATACAACACAATAATTGTTTGCTTTGTTTAGGTAATAACATTTTGTTTTTGTTTTTTTTTATTTATATGTAAAAGTTTGATTAAAAACCTGGTTACCTGGATAACTGTGCCAAGAAATCAGATCTCCAAGAGAAAATCTACGTGGGAAGGTTTCACTGATCCCTTCCTCCAATTATAGTAACCAGGTTTCTTCTTTACATGCTTTTCAGAAATAATCAGCTTACTGGAGAAAGCCAACTGTTGCATGTAAACAGACTGCATGAGAGCTGCTGCTGCTGCTGCTGCTGCTGCTGCTGAGAACCTGGCGACTTACCTGCTCCAGCATGTCTTTTGGAAGGTCTTCCTGTTCGTCCATCGTTAGAATGGCTCTCTTGATCTCCTCGTTTGAAAGTTTCAGCCTGCAGCACACAACAGATGAGAGCATTAAAAATATATATCATAACCTGTCACGTGTCAGTTGTGTTTGTAATGATGCTAAAGTAAACCCACCTCGAGAGAAGGATGTTGCAGTTTTGAGCTCGACGGCCATCGATGACTGACAGCTCCTTGACTTTTTTAGAGCTCAGCGTGTCATCCTCTGCCTCTTTCTGTGAGGAAAAGTGACAAAGAGGTCAGAGTGCAACGGGCTATTTCAACGTGCACAGGTTAGTTTTATTAAGTCACCCACAGACACGACAATGAATACGACACACACCCGTAAATACCAAACAAGAGAGAATACAGAGTGAGGAGGCTTTGAAACGGTAACACATTCATGCAAACACGACACACAAGTCAATTCAACCGACTGAACTAAATGTTCAAGACACGACGTAAAACACATAAATCAAGTCTGATTGAATCCACGAGGAGCGACAAAACTTCAAACTGTATACTGACTGTACCGTAAGTGCACTCACCTGTTTGCTGTTATTGATCGTAAAGAAGTCCTAAAATGCAGGCAAGAAGCAGGGAAGATGTAAGCACTCATTAGAATAAGTAAAGCAGTTACGTGATCGCAGCCCATGAAAAAAACAAACAGCAAAATGAATCGAAGCTTATTCGGCATTTAAATGACAATGGATCCATCAGTGATGGAGTGAGCAGCGGTGAGATGAGAGTTTGATCGATACGTGCTTATAGTTCACATGCTGTGCATAAATAGGAAATCTGTTGGGTGTGTCTATTTGTTTTGTCTTTGTGTTCCAGTTAATTCATTATCAGTCTTATTTTATGTCTTATTTTGTGTGTTGGACATGCTGAAGGTAGTGTTTGAGCTGAAACAACTTGAATGTTGAAGAGACATGCTCATTCCTCTCTGTAAAACTACAAAGACACTACTGATTATGAAGAAATGGTAACTACATGAATTGTGCACTGAGGACACAGGAGGAAAATAAAGATCATTCTGAGCAGCTTACTCATGCATTTTTTTCAATCACATTTGGCAAAAAGATCAAAACCAAAAAAAGAAAATGGCAAAAAACAGCATTTCAGTCAAATATTAGAAGGTGTTTAAGATGATTCAAGCATGAGAGTTGTGCATCTAATGAACCCTCAAAACCCATCCCGCAATTTCTCCCTTTTGCTTTTTGTATTTTTGCAAATTATCTGACCTCCTTCATTTCTCTTTTCTCAAACTGTGCTTGAGAATTCAAAAGATGCCAAATGGGAGCAATTTTTGAAAATGCAAGCAAGCTGAGCTCCCAACCACCCTCCCTCTCTGACACTAGATGACGACATGTGGTGGGTTGGACAGGTGAGCTGCATCATGCTCAGTACCTGCTGTCTCTGATAGGCTGAGAAGGTCTTCTCAATGTCATCTAGGTCAAGGATTTTGAAAACCTTGGCGTCGTCCACATCCATCCATACAGTTCCCTCCAGTTTATTCTGAGCAGAGGAGAATATGTCAGTTAATATTTCAAACACAAAGCATGAATACAGTATTATCCAGCTCCCAGCTACTGTTCTCACCTCTGCTAACTTGGCCCAGTTGAAGGATTTGAGCGCGTTGGATGGCTGGGGAATGTTCTTCTTCTTCAGGGATGGTCCTAGAGGTGCACCGGGTGGGGGAGGGATACCTCCGATGGGTGGGCGCCCGGGAGGAGGTGGGGGTCCACCTGGAGGAGGGGGTGGAGGAGGTGGAGGAGGCATCATGCCCCCAGGAGGAGGAGGCGGGGGAGGTGGGCACATACCTCCAAAACCTGGCATGGGTGGAGGAGGCACAGGGCCACCGGGGGGACCGGGGGCGAGG
This sequence comes from Spondyliosoma cantharus, assembly GCA_900302685.1. NCBI lineage: Eukaryota > Metazoa > Chordata > Actinopteri > Spariformes > Sparidae > Spondyliosoma > Spondyliosoma cantharus. Next base: position 69,043 of record OMLP01044728.1, read on the forward strand.
GGAGGGCCGCCAGGAACAACAGCTGCTTGTCTCTGCTGGTAAAGAGGAACACCATGGCGAGAATTTTGTTTATTTTCATTTGTTCATTCTTAGTAATTGGTTCGTCTTTCTTAAACTTGCATTAAAATCATCTTTGCTCTAATACATACATCTTTTTAAAATATTTATTTTAGGTCTCATCTGACATTTTCTACAAAAAAATGCCCTTCTATTTCATTGATTGGTAACTTGTACTATGTAGCAACAACATAATATAACATAATAATTCTACTTTTGCAGCTGCGTGCTATTTTAACATTTGAAGGGTCGCTCCTAACGGTGGGATGATTATAAACAGCTCTTGCGTGAACTCAACCACCAGGGTTTGTGTACTTTCCTGCATTGCATTTTCGGCTTATTATAAAGTGACCAAGTGCACATAAAGGACAACGTACTGTGCTGAGTTCATGCAGTCGGACCGTGAGTTCAGCCACTTGCTGTTTGACATTCTTGTGCTCGGTGCTCTCCTTCTCCAGCTTCTCTTTCATCTTGTTAAGCGTCTGCATCATGTCCTCCTTCTCCTGCGTCTTTGCGTCACATTCACGCTCCTTCTTCTCAAACTTCTGCTGCAACTCATGGTGCTCTGTGATGGCAAGCCACAGCGGTATTGATTTTTAATTTGCAACGACCTCTTACAAGCTTAATCTATTTCAGGTAACCAATTCATAGTCTAACAAACCTTTTCTCATTTTCTCCGCCTGCTCTTTCCACTGTTTGACCTCATTTTCATTGACCAGCCTGCAGAAAGGATGACACATAATTAACTACAGTGTCTGCATGAACAACTCCAGTCATTGTTTTTCTGAAGTTAAAAGAGATGCTATTTTTGAGCCAACACTGGTGAGCACATGGTTTCTTCACAGGAACACAAACAATGTTCTCCATTCTTCAATCTGGCAGCAGAGTAATCTGTTCCATGCACTGATTCATGTGGCTGAGTAATCAGAGGACTCACATCCGGACAACGTTCTTCACGTTAAAATTCTCCAGTGGTGTGACGTCAGGGTCGTGGCCTTTGTCATTCTGTAAGACCATCTGCTGGACAATGCGATCCAGCAGCAGCCAGTACTGCACCGTGTTGCCGCTCCTCTTATCTGAGGATAAAGAGAAGAGAGTTTCCCCATCAGTCCGCTGGCTTGATCTTTAGAATTCTAATCAGTGATTAGGATTAGAAAGCACTGTTTAAAGTTGGATTCACATTGGGAATCAAAGGAAACAATACTGAAAGGTTACACTGAATTATGCCAACAAGGGACACTAGAAATACAGGTTATCAAATTGTATTCAAAAAATGTTCAGGGCCTCACATCATGTTCAGTGATACTGTTTTGACTATCACAAGCTCGCATTTTATGAACTCTAGTGTGTAACAGAAACACTCCCAGGTGCGGCTGAAGTGTTAATTAAACTCTTAACGCCTCGGGTAAGTAACTCATTGAAAAGCCGCTTAGAGTTGAAGGTGAGCACCAAAGAATAAAGCAACTGTAGCTGCTGGGTGGCTCTGTGTTTTCAAGTCAGCTGTCGTGGGAAAAGCTGGCTAGTTGCAATCAGCAAAAAAAATACAGTAAACATTAGCTGACAAAGTCTCTGAGTAAGCAGAGCGTTCAGTATGGCTGGGAATGTGCTTATCCAATTACTGGGCGGACTAATCCGGACAAAGTCAACATCCTTATCTTTTTGGCCAGAAATCAGCAGGTACAGATGCACTGTATATTTTGTGGGAGTAATAATACTACTCTGTTTGGAGCCTCATTAGAGTTCAGGATGTTTTTGATTTAGTGTTGTCTTTTAATCACATTTTAGTCACTATACCTTCCAGGAAACATCAGCTAATATGTCCCAGAGTGAGGAAGGAAGTAGGTGAACGTGACACAACATTACTTTAAATTAAATGTACTCGTCTGTGCACATTTTGTAGACACATAGATAGATTTTCATTGACAATGGCGGTTGTTTTACAATGAGGACAACAATTCTCATGATCCCACGCTACTTCCCGACATTAAACTACACCTTTCATCCTCGCTGTTTTGATTGAGAGACCCCTAGTGGCAGAAATTACAAGCAGATCGTCTTAAGTGACAATTCATGTAAAGAAGCACTCACGTGGCATTAGGAGACAGTGATGCAGGACAGACATAAAGTGCGGGTATGCGTCAGTGTGGTTCATCTTCTTGCGGATGAGATCAAAAACTTGGGTGGCACTTTTGGTGTCTATATGTACCTGGTGGAGAAAAAGGTAAAACAGCAGCCTATGTGAAAATCTCTCACAAATATTTTAGAGTCATATATAATGCGGGAATAATAACTACTTTTCTTACCGACTCAAAACGTTTTGACAAAGCCAGCTCATCCTCGTTCCGCAGCATCTCAAAGTAATCTAAATGCCTGAGTGTGAGAGGAAAAGACTGGATTAGAAAGGCAGCCCGCAAATGTGATGCACTTGTACACACAACTTCAAAATTTTACTATTTGCGATTGTGTATTCTGCGTAACAAAAAGTTATTTTCATATAAATAAAAAAAAGGTTTTATGGATTTGTAAATCCAGATGAACATTTTCTTAGACCAAACTAGTCCCTTATTTCTCTGATAAACAAAGCAGGTGAATTCTTTAAGCGCTCCAATTACATTTTCGATTGAGAAAGAGACGTCTTCCATGTTCAATCTCACCTGTCTAATGTGGAGTTTTCATGAGAACGTAGTTTATCGATCACAGGTTGGATCCCCAGCATGAGAAACTCATATCGTAGGTGGATACGGAATTCCACACTTGTCTGTATTTTAGAGAAAAAGCAACAAATTAGAATTAAAAAAAGGATTCAAAAAGTAGTCTCTTGAATGAGTGGATAGGGGACATGATGAGCTTGTCGTGTTAAAGGAAGCGTGAAAACTGTCTATATCTCACCTCTCCAGCACCCTGACTCAGCACCGCGTTTATAAAGGACATGATGGCTGTTTTCAGGTTGACCTCATCCCTGTATCGCCCTGTACTCCGGTCCAGATCATTTATAAGAGTCTGTGGGATGACAGATCATTACAGGTGTTAGATATAAATGACTTTATCTGTCCTCACAAGATGTAATACCACAACTCCACTTGCTCACCTGGAACCGTGTCCTCTCGCAGGCGAAGCGCTGGTAGTGCAGCATGGCCTCTAGGATTTTTTTGTGCCCGCCAGGCACCAGACACACAGCGCCCATGATCTCCAACACCGCCACCTTGGTCTTGATGTTCTCCGTGGCCAGGCTCTGAGCGATGATGTTGATGCTCTCGGAATGGGAGAGGACGTGGGCGCGGCCCTGCGAGTTGTTCATCAACGCTTTGATGCAGCCGATCAGAGACGTGTGGATCTGCGACTCTGTTGTCTCGTAGTCCATGCTCTTCAGGAAGTTCAGGATGCACGTCAGGCCGTCAAGGTCAATAAAGCGAGTCACGAACCTGAGAGGAGAGCCGGCAAGAGAAAATTAATTTAGTGACATGAGTTTCAACTTGTTAAGCTCACTGAAGATGCAATTATCCCTCTACCCCGGAGATCCTGAGAAGGCAGCTATTTGATTGACAGCTCACTTGAGCAGATAGGAGCTTCTATGCCCGCCCTGGATCCTAAAACAGCCAATGAGTGATCGTCCAGACAAGCGACCCACTCTCTTTTTTCTCCTCTCTCCTGAGCCATATACACGTCAGCCTCCGGATGACAGCTTTGAATTTACTTTGGGCTAGACTGGGATGGGCATTTAGGAGAGTTTAACATACATTTTCAGGGTTACGATGAGGTTAATGTGAAATATAATTGTGATGCAACAACTAGAGCTACAATGATTTATCAATAAGTCATTAACTATCAGAATAATCGCAAACTATTTTCATAAATCGATTATTTGGTTTGAGTCTAAAAGAAAGAAGAAAAAAGAAAAAGTCAAAATTCTCTGATTCCAGCTTATTAAATGTGAATATTTGCTGGCTTGGACAGTTAACTGAATATTTTGGAATTTGGGAATAACCGATATATTTTTACAATTTTCTGCTCACTTCTGAGTTGTTATTTGCAGCCCCAACAACAACAACAACTGAATCGGCCTCAGTAAATGTTAGAAGTAACTCAGGACATTTGCATTTTCCAAGTACATTCACATCAATAAAGCAGCTTAAACCAACACTGCAGTGACCTTTATGGCTGGATTCATTTACATACTGCTGTGAGGAGCGGAAAAGATTGACGGACAAGGTGACCAAAAGGTCAAATGAAAAGAGACGTGATGATGGATGACATTATACGTAAAGGGCAGGGACGAGGCAAAAAGACAAGACAGAGTGAGATGAGAGAAGGATTCGTCCACCTCATGGGTTGTGTCCTCAGAGCCGTCTTCAAGCTCTCTATGGTTTTGTTCCTCTCTTCCTCGTCCTCTTTCTCCAGAGCGAGGAGCGTCTTTCTCTGTTCAACAAAAAATAAAACATATTAAAGATCTGTATCGGTTGGCTGTTAAATGGAAAACAGTAATTTCAATAAGGCGGGGAGAGAGGAGAAACAAACAGCAAAAAAGCATGTTTCCTTCTGCCAAAATGTGTAGTTTGTGGGTTAAATTGAAGACACAGTATGCCGCAGACAGCAACAATCATAGTACAATATAATTGAATTACATTGTTTTGTCGCATTACAAATCAGTACTCCTTTATCGTCCCACAAACGGGGAAATTTGTTTAACTGCTGTGTATGTTTTTATTGGCACACTATTAGCTTCATTAAGTTTAAACTTGTCAAGTCAAGCTTTATTTATCTCGCCCTGAATATTTCACACAGATGGCTTTAAGAACACTTAAATAAGAAGAATAAATAACCTCAGGAAGAACAACAGATGCTGCTTCTTCCAGAAATATTTTTTAACTTTTCCACTGAAAGAATAAATAAAGTTCATGTTATTACTTACAGCTGCCATTGAATTGAGCTGATCGATGTAGAATTCTGGCCAACTAGTTGCGCTTTTGTTTTCTTCTTGTTCCTGAAAAAAAAAGAGGATAAAAGAGAATGAATGACGTTGTACAGTGATTCATGTAGACTTTTCTTTTAACTTTTTTTTTCTTTTAAGATACCATAACCAAAATGTCTAGCCTGTCATCACATTTAAATTTTAACTCTAAACACATTATATAAAGTTTACAGAAATACTTTATACCCACGGCAATCAATGAATAATGCTAATTTTGGGTAAGGAGGTTATGTTTTGCAACTGTTTTTGAAATGAAACTTGGATGGAAATAAAACATAGATCTCAATGAAAACGATCAGGTGTATTCAGTTGAGTGATACAGATCCAAGTAAAAAAATCTGGATCTAATGGAGTTAAATATGTTTTATTTGATGTTGGATTCATCTCGAATGCAATCAAGGGGACTGTTGGGCCTTGGCGGAGGTATTCGCTCTACTGAGTGACATTCTAGTTCAGTTCTATTTTTTTTCCCAAGCTTAACGGTTATAATTAAACATTTTCCAAACTCTGAAGACTTTGGATGAACCCTGAAGATGCGATAAGTTAATGTTAGGTTAAGGTTGTTCAGTCAGATGTGTGTGTTTGTCTTATGAACATTAACTGGGAGTGACTGGAATGTTGGAAGGCTACAGAGAATGTCGTTTTCAAGGAAATAAACCAGAAAGTAACATTAGCGGCCAAGTTGTTTGCTTCGTGACACATGTTTGAATACATCAAAGTGCAACTCCAAACCAGATGGAGAACTCCATCAACTGACTTTAAAGAAACATACAACCAGCTACAAACACACGGAGAACAGACGGTCCGAGGCATAAATAGCCAAAAGCCGGAAAATGGAGCAGGAACTCAAAATAGGGCGACACAGATATCCAGCCCATTTTATCACTGAGCGCTTCAATGAGTTTCAGGAGGTGGCGAGAAGTGCAGAAAAGAGAGCACAGCTGCTTGGGAAAATCTCGAGATTAGCAAATGAATGTTAGAACTGTGGATTAAGGACGTGACCTGATTTATAGTGAGATTAATCTCCTGACAGGCACGTTTGTGTGTGTTACAAGTGGGGGAAAAAAATTACTGCAAGACATTTCTTAGATGATTTAATTGTCTAACTCAGAAGGAAATGACTTGACCATGAACTTGGCTTGTACATAAAAGGCCCCCCCAGCTTTCATTTTAACTCTCGCTCCATTAAGAACAAGTGAGCTGTGACCATCAGAAACTAATTGGGCGTCAGTTAATAAAGCGGCGTGCAGAGACTTGGCCACTCTGACAGAAACTGAAGGGCCTTGGCCGGTCCGCGGGGATCGTGCAGTGACGGGAAGGTCTGATCCTGCTGTTCCACTGAAGACCAGTGCCAGCTTGACCGAGTGGCTGCTGGAAGAAGTTCAGTCCATTAGTGGAGCAGGCGCAGAGGTGGGACCACTTCCTTTCGGCTCTTATAAAGTTCAACTTTCACATCGGAAGTCGGCACTATTCAAACGCTTGGATGTCTCCAGTTTATTTAGGGTCACGATGAGAGAGTATATTTCTGTTCTGTTTATTATTTCCACATTCGAGAGGATCAAAGACACATTAGGAAACAGGAATTAATCTCAGTTGACTTAAAAGAAGTTACAGCTCTGTCCACTCAAAAATGTAAGTGTTTTTTTCCTTTTTTTAATGAAATTTGAAACCTAACTGCAACATCTCTGCTAACAACCAGATCAGTAAATCTGCTTCTTGGCAGATGATGTAGCCTCGGAGAGAGCTGACAAGAAGGAGGAAGAAGATTGATTCTCTGCAGCATGATTTCATCAGCTCAGGTGCCTGGCCAAACCAAACAGCTCAAGCTTTGCTGCTTTCACCGGCTTATCTCCTCCCGGCCCAGCCACGAAACGGCTGGCAAAAAACAGCGACCTCATCTCTCGATAATGACCCCACCTTCCTCCTTATCAACCCCCTCTCGCCTCACACACAAAAGCTGCACCTGTGGAAGTGAAGCCTTCCTGTTTGCCTTGGACAACCGACAGCTTCCTTCTCCACTTTTCTCCACACACACAGACACACACACCCTTCCTCCCTGGGCTCAGATGCTGAGTTTGTATCTGTCTGAGCCTGCTGCCAACTCAGCAATATTGATGCCTTTCCGTCTTTCTGTCCTCCCCCGTTCTACAGGTCGATACTGCACATAAAGATTTGTTTCCATTGAATCCTCTCCTGCCTTCACACTAACACTGAAACAACCCAGCAGGATCTCTGGATAGCTGACCAGAGGCAAGGCAACATATTGGGGTTTATTTTCAAAATGCCTTACGAGGTTACTTTGGGCCCTGAGACTTCTCCAAAGGAGGTCACTAATTGGGACACAAAGGAACGGGAGCATAGACCATGCTGTTTCCATTTCCGTCACTCGCCTTGTTGCTTCTGGCTAGTGGACACTCTGTCCAGCAAAAGTGTATCAATATTTTAACAAAGCGGCTTTCCAGACGAAAAGGGGTAATGGGCTTGTGATGTCCATTTTTAGGCCTCTTATATCTATTGACTTAAAATGATTTCAAACACAAAAAGGAGAAAGAAACAGTTCAAAGGTTTGGGAAAGATGTAGAGCTGCAACAATTGGTAGATTAATCAAGTCAATCAATAGAAAATTAGTTTCTAACTATTTTTATTATCAGTGACTTTCAAGCAAAAATATTTGCCAGTTAGCTTAGCTTAGCATAATGACAAGCAGGGGGAAACAGCTGGCTTGGCTCTGTACAAAATCCATCTACCAAGCATCTCTAAAAATCACAAAAGACAAAAAAACATGGTATAAAAATATGAATTGCTGTTTAACAACAATTTATCTGCAGGATTATATATTGGACAGGTGCATCTTTTGTATGCGAGTGGTGTCATCTTCTCATCTAACTCTTGGCAAAAAATTTTAACTGTTCCTTTTATTAATCATTTGTAAAAAAAAAAAAAAAAAGAGCATTTTGCAACAATCACACACACACTATCTATTTTGAGCTGTCAAAAATAATTTACAAAGAAATCTAATGTCAAACCAAAAAGTCAGTATATTTATATGTGAGTGATGATGTTTTTCATTCATATTTAAATTTAAATCTTCATTTCAACAAAACAACTAGTAAATAAGATGATAAGCACACAATATTCATTTTTAAACTACATTCAAAACAAACCCTCCTCATATTTGATTAGTCTAATCACAACCAGTGCAACACTTTGTATGTGTGAATTATCTTTGCACCTCCGTCTGCAGCTTTTTTCTGCCAACCTTTAATGTGAACTGTCACACAAAATGTCATTCCATCCACTAAACCCCAACACTCCTCCCCTCCAGTTTATAACCGGATGTAGGAAAAGATGAATAAATCTAATGGCCTGCCTGTGTTTTAGTCCGGACAGGATATCCTTTCAACTCATACCCACGGCCTTGAGTAACACTGCTAGACAGTAAATACACTAAAAACGCGAGGGCACATTCAGCAGGAGCTCGAAAGTTCAACTTGAGTTGATCTAAACTAGAGCAGGCATTTTTGATTTCCTGCATGCAGAGGAGGGACTCATATAGAGGGAATGGAGGAACAGCTGACGACCCTTTCATCATCACGACAAGACATAATGAAATATGACACTGTCACAGAGAGGTAGAGCATGTTATGGCTACATGAAAGCTTTGATGGGACAGGTGTGTTATCTTAAAAGGAGAAACTGAATTATTTTTTCCCCTCTTTTTGAATTGACAGGATATCCAAACAATGACACAAGAATCTTACAGTCTTTGGAGTGACACGAAACAAGAAACTAGGTTTTAATTTAAGTCTTGTGATACATTGTACTTTATAATTCTTGACACCGCCTGCTCTGTTACTGGATTATCTGATGGAACAGGCTGAATTTAGCCGTCGTCTTACTCCCTCTACATATCCCTATTTTTATATCTACCTTGTGTAACATCCACTTAAGTGAGTAATCCGCGGCGGAGCTCTGATCTTATAATATAGTGCTGAGGAAAGTGACTAAGAAATGAGGCTGGGGGAATAAACTTATTAGACTCTTTGTGGTACTGGAGTAATATTTGAAATGTTGATGTATTTTCGTTATTTAACGTGCCTTCCATTACAGTACATTATAGGCACTTTATACAGAGTTCAGAGCTTGATGACTGCTAATGGTTCTCTACCATTTGCTTTATCTGCATAAGTAAATGTACTATACATTTAAATCTACTAAATGTTCCTCTCTGACTGACTGAGCAGGGCTTTTGAAGCTCTCCATCTTTCTCCTTCGATACAATGTGGCTGTTACCGATAATACAAGGTGTGGGAGGTCTAGAGCAGAGGCCTCAACAATTCAACATTTTGAAAGACTGCCGTTAAAAAGGCACAATCATAAAGTATTTAGACATAAATAAAAAGGAATCAGGGTCATCATGAAAAATAATCAATGCCCTCCTGAATTATAATGTATGTGCTTTGCAGCTGTATGAGCTTGACATTAAAGATTGAAAGTTATAATCACCTGCAATCCAGACACAGTACACAGAAAACACACATGCTGTGAGCTGAGAAATATAGTAACACAAAGATTTTGTGGTCTGTGTTTTAGCTCCATGTATCTAGAAATCAACAAGGGACGATATTACACAAACTTGGCAGCTTGGATATTCTTCAGTTAAAGCAGGATGTCGACAGAAAGCGTGTGGAGGCTGATGTGGAGTTTGACATGATGCACAGTGATAGTCTTTTACCTTCTTTTTGCTGCAGTAGATTTGCCATTTCTTCTCTGCAGGCAGGGCGAACATGGCTTCTCTGTGTTTCTCTGTGAGGTCAAGCTCATCCTGCAAAGGTAGGAGGTAAAAATAGTAGTAAAGGTTAAGAAATGTTGGTGAGAAGAGGGAGAAGAGAGAAAACTGAAGGAAGAGGAACATTCTGTAATGTCTCCGCAATGCTTTATTGACTGTACAAAGAGGATAATATTCAATAATAAGATATATAGAGCATCAATTTAAAAAAACCTAGCTCACAGACAAGCTGCACAAGATATCAATTCATCAGCAAATTTTGAAATATCCCCATAAATCAATTCTGTTTTTCTCCCGAAACATTAAGAGTGCCAGGAGTAGTTGCTCTCAGTTCAAGATCAGTTTGTGCTAAATCTCTTTACGATCAGTGGGATATCACCGTAATTCAATACGACTCTGAATCAAATCAGATGTCTTTCAGGCTTTAGACGTGTGAGTAATGGGGAGAAAGAGAAGGCGTGGCCTGTCTGCTCGACATGTGGTAACAAACATCTGGAGACAACATGCGTCACCATTTATAACAGATATTTCACAGAGGCACACGAAGGGTGCTGCTGGGAAGTGTTGACTAAATACCACAGAGCTTTCTGCCAGTGTCTAAATGCAGTTATGTCAGCATTTTACATCATTGCATAGGGATGCAATTAGTAGATCTGTGTTGAAAATTCTGTTTGAATCCACATCCAACCATTAAAACGATTAGGCCTAAATGAGCTTCATGTGAAATAGATGGTGAAAGTCATGAGGAGGCTTTTAAGCAATTTAGCTCATGGAGACAATACAGTGGGTCATCTAAACACATTCTTACAAATAAAGAACAAGAAGCAATCATTTGCAAACAAATTGTTTACTGACAATAGTTTAATGAAGTGTTCCTGAGCCCATGCAGTGATATCCTATGTGTGTTTCACTCAGTGGTGAACCTTTTGAGGATACATCTGTCATACCCAATCATGATGCTATCGCCAATGATGCCAATTAGCCAGTTTGCCTGTGGAATGCAAAATACGTTACAAAGTGTCCCTTGAGATGAATTTAATGTGGTTTACCCAACAGTGTGATTGCTAAATATTTTATGGCAGCTACTCATCATTGTTATTATCTTCGGGACATTCTGTGCTAAAGCAATCAAGCGTTATGAATCAATATGTGCAATGATCAAAGCTCTGAAATGGTTGTTCGGACTATTGATGTGTCTCATGAATTAGGGTCCAGTTACTTACTAGCAAGAGAATAAGAAAACTATTACAATAGATTCTTACGATCATAAAGAGTAGCTTCTTGTTTAAGCTGCAGCAGATTTGTTTTAATGTTCTGTTTGATTGTGAGGAGAGTGGCTCATTATTTCTTTCTGAATGTAGGATGGGAAAAAGAGCTTCACCTTGCCCAACAGTTTTTTGGAAAACTCTTAAAATTAACCACATGTTCAAAGGTCGGGTTTAATAAATCGTAACAGAGCAGGTGGGCCCAAACTTATTCCACAACATGAATCTTTTTTTCCATCGAGCCCGCTCTGATTATACACGCACATGGTGGCTCATACTGCGTGAAAAGAAAAGCACGTGGCTGCTTCCTTCGGGTAAACAGAGCAACCGAAAGCCTCCTTGTCGTCACACTCAACTCACTCAATTATGTCTTCATAAAGGCTGGTAGACAAAAACAAGCAATTAGCAGATGGAGGAGGCCGAGACATTAAGAGTTCCTGAATGAGATCTATTGATGTGCAAAAATGTTCATGCTTAGATTACTGTGGCAACCATGGGAGAGGAAAATGGGGCATGAGAGAGGGGAGAGTACGACAAATTAGAAGTGACAATAAGACAGAGAAAGAATGGCAGTCTGGCCCCATTACTCACAAGACAGTGTAAACTGTCCGGAAGTAAAGTTTTTGGGGAATGTAGCCCACAGTGTAAACAGTGAGGTAAGATTTGATTTTAAGGACATTCTCTGAGTTTCATTAAAAGTTTTAAATGTATGTTATGCATTGTTAGAACATAATGAATCAGTTGTTGTTTTTTTCAAAAGGTAAACATAACTCAATTGCTCCGGTTAATTTGTAGGCCTGATGAATAAGAAAATTGTAAAACTGTCTCTATAAAAGGGTCGTGAAGCATGAGACTGATTATAATCTATATTTTTCCTGACCACAAAAAGACCATAACCCAAACAAAGCTGGAGTCCCGTCTCGTTACTTCTCTGTCTGTGGCCCAAACTAAGAAAGAAAAAGGGCTCACAAATATATATTACATGAATATTAATCAAAGTAATTTCCTACAATGTCATTTTTGGCAAATATGCGCAACAACAGGAATAAAAAGCACATTTGTTTGGGACTATTTTCAGTTGCAGATGAATAAAAATCAGTGTTCTCGGTAGTATTTACAGCAGCAGGATGGTGGATGTGGGATTATCTCAAAATAAACTACAGTCCGAATTTCCTCCATAACAAAAAAAGAAATACTGTCTTACCACCAACTCGGAGAACATGCCGTCCAGCTCATCATATCCTGGCATTGGCAATGACGGCTCCATGGCCTGCAGGGCAAAGTCTTCTCTGAGCCTGTATGTGATCTCTGGGTGATCACTGCTGTTAAAACAGCAGAAGATAAAAGAGAGGCCACCACCACGGCCACCGCCGCCGCGTTTCCGAGGAGCCATGGCTGTCTGATGTGTCCGGCTGGTCGGGGTAGGGAGGGTGGGGAGGCTCCTTCAGGGCCTCTTTACAGCCTCCTCCACCTCAGAGTGTGGCCTCCGTCAGAGAGTACTGTGGACACAGAGAAGGGATTCAATTAGTTTTCAACACAAAAGGAAGTTTGTGCTTCTTAAACTGGCATTCACTAATATCAGGTCGCGTTTTATATGAGATAGATGTAAAACAGAAGATATGAAGGTTCCTTAAATATCCATTTGAGTGGCACTAAATCAAGGCTGTGAGTTTTCCACACTTATAACCTAACCGCCTGCCCCTGGAAATGGTTAATGATGCAGGGTCATAATGTCTGAAGGGAAAGTACAATGCACCATATCAGTGAGAGTAAGCACTGAAAGACTCAATTATATCATTTACACAATAGAGACCGGTGAGAGTGTGATGTTTGAAATGGAGACCATAATTTGGCAGGATTAGTGTATTCAGGCCTTTTCATCTCCCCTTCCTTCCTATTCAGCATCGGCTATCCTCTGAAGACCTAACGAGCAGTGATTAAATGGGTGTGTTTACAATGACCATGATGGGAGGTGTGTGAGGCTTTTCGTTGTTTAGAAGACGAGCTGGGTCATCGTGGGTAAAGAGCAAAAACAGGCCGGAGACAAGTCATTATAAGGTGTGCGTTTGGAGTCCACGTCAAACCCAAATATACACGGCCTCAATCATCCTGATAAACATCATGACCAGACGCTCTCCCTTTCTCCCTGACTTAGCAGATATGATTACACATTTGGTTTGGTCTCTAGCAGCTGCAGGTTTATCAGTTATGTAGGAAATGTGTACAATCCTCTTGGAGAACTGCCACATCTGCCTTGCCTCTATAGCACAGATAAAATTACACAGAAATCAGCTGTTTTAAATGAACAGCATTGATGAAAGGGGTTGAGCACATTACAGAAAGTCTTGTACTGCCAGGTGAAGATTCAGTTTAGATTTCCAAAAGGCTTATGGGTATTTAGGGGTTGGTTTTAGCTATGCAAGCAGTGAGGCTCTAGCTCAGGGTGTTGGTCATACCGTAGAGTTTATAAGAGAGGAGACAACCCAAATCAAGCATTTTGAGTCTATAACACCAGAGACGACACATATTCCCACCTCTTTTCGCCCAAAGCCAGTGCAAGATGATAATGTCAGTATCCAGGATATTTTGGCAACATTTATGTACAGTGGAAGGAAGCGATAACAACAAGAACTGGATGAGTACTTTTTCCAACAAATTTTGCAAACACATTTATGAATCCCTTTGGTGATCCATTGACTTTTCAGCTAGCGCCACCAATTTGTCCACTACACTGGTTTATAACTAAAATAATGACCTATCAGCCACAGCCATACTAGTAGAAAGCTAAAACCTAAGACAGGAAACGCTGTTAATATTACACCTGCTAAACATCAGCATATTAGCATGCTAGCTTTATGATTTAGCTCAAAGCACTGCTGTGCCAGAGTATAGCCTCAAAGATCTGTTAGCATGGCCACAGACTCCAACTCTTGTTTAATGTTCCAGCCCTTATTGTTATCTCTTCAGACGGTGTTTTGACCTGGGATCAGCTTGAACTGTTCGTGGAGCATCTGGTTCTCTGGTTGCAGCTTTTCAAACATCAAGAGTGTCAGCTTACTCTGTTGCTAAAGCTAAAAACTGAAACAAAGGGAACAGTTCTGAAATGAGACTGATCTCAAATTTCACTACCGAAAACACAGTCAGATTTGATTCGTAACAAACTACTAATTTGTACAAACATACAGAGTAAGAGAGGAGACAGATGCAGTGTGTGTTCTCAGATCTGCTGGCTCAGCTCCGAGAAGGAATAATGGACTAAAGTGTACAAGACTTCTCTGCTGTCTGGCAAAACAAAGACATCGTGTCCAGACATCCACGAGGACAGTGTCGTCAGCATGTCACAAAAACAGCTCTGCAGTCTCTCTCCCTGCTGTGCACAGCAGCGATGCCAAGTATCATAACCGCAGCGGCTGCACTGACCTGCAGGAATTTCGGGACGTCTTTTCTTGGTGACCTTCAGCTCTCTGGACATAACCACGTTCACTTGACCTTTCAAAGTGTTTGAGTCTTCGCCCAGACAGAATGCATCATAAGCAGTGTGACGCAATCTATATTTAACATGGTCAGGTCACACAGATTCACTGTAATCAAAGATTGCGGTTCATTACTCAGTGGGCTGAGGCAACGTATGACAGCTAAAGTTATCTCTTTCTAAAAGGGAAAGTGAGGACATTTCCTAAGGCAACATTTTCTAAGGAGAGTCAATAAAAAGTCTGTTTTGTGGTCAACCTAAATAGAGCATGATGCCATCACAGTCCCATTTTAGTCACTTTTTTCGGTTCATCCGTGTTTTTTCTCTCCAAAAGCTGTACTTTTCTAATTTGGGACAGTCGTTAGAGTCGTTTTCCAACCTCGAGGAAAATCTCAAAATCTGTCATATTATTTTCACATTGCACCCCGCTGTTTAACCACTCTCGCTCTGACCCAGTGATCTCACCAAAGAGTCACATCCCTGCCTGGTGGGGCGTCTGACATACAGTACATCCCTGTGCTGCATATAAAAAGGGTCTTCGTCTCTGCACCACATGTCCGTGTCTGTGTTCAGCCTCAGAAGCTTGAAACAAACTAAGCTGGCTAGCTATACGGAGGTGGCTAAGATACGAAAACTCAAGTAACAACGACACAATTGATAGAAACACAAATGGACAATTGCATTGTCTATTAGTCCAACCCTGTTGCACCCTCCATTTTTTAGTCTTTCTTTTAATGTCTCAGACAAGAAAATAAGATACATTTAACAAATGAATATTTTGTTCCAAAGTAAACTGGGTTATCAATAATTTATTGCAATGACCATTTAATCAGAGACAGTAGACATTACCAGTTGTGTTTCCTGGTGGCCAAGAAACGTGTAATAACTGGGCAAGTTGTCAAACAAAACTAACAATGGCCAAATTTATCCCATGACAAGAATAATTCCCGTTCTCTAAATAAAGACAGAAAATATATACAAATTGCAGTGAATGAAAGAGCTTAAAATGTACTACATAGACAAGGTACCTGAGACCAAATGGCCACACGTGGGATAAAGTACACAGCAGCTCACTCTTACTACACACAATGAATAGTGTATTTATTTTGACACATCCTTGACTTTTCCAAATAGACTACCAGAGGCCTCAGCAGCAGCTGCTTGGCTTCACGGTCACCATCTATTCTAGCATGAAGGGGAAGAAGCAATTCAAAGCCCTCTTTGACCATATTAGTCCACAAACTGCCCATCTTTTCCATTAGCTAAAGCAAGCTGTAAACCTTGTATAAACCCACGAGTCAAAGTGGGACAGCGCTGGTCCCAGCCCAGATACAGAAACCTGTGGATGTGCCACGACTTGGCCTTGCAGGGAGGGTACAAAAGGGCAAATAGTGAGGGCAAAGAGCGGGGGGTGTTTAAGGTTTGAACATTCAGTCACCGTGTCACTGTTAGAATTTCATGTTTGTGCTGTAATTGTTAACCTGCGAGACCCTACTGCTCTGACATTAGCCTCCGGAGGTTGTCTGTCAGATGGTCAAGGTTCCCAACACAACAAGGGCCTGTTAGAACAAGAGGACATTCCTCTCATAGCCAGATGAGCCTTGTGACCCTTAACAGCACCCACACAACAACACCTTCCACCTGCTTGAACCGAGAAGGTACCTTAATTACTTAAAACACATAATCAAGCACATACAACCAGTAAAAGTGAGTGGAATTAGTAGTTATTTCCAGGAACTATCCATGTTGTTGGCATGTTTGAACATTTAACAGTCTACACGTTGATGATAATAATGATAACAGCTAAACTTTCCATATAATCATGAAGAATGTTGTTTATACTGACATAAATCAACTCCTGGACTGCACTGAAGAAACATAATGACTTATGTGGGCTGCTGCTTACAGTAGAGTCAGATTCTTTTCTGCTACTTCATTCATACACATCCAATAATTAAACCCGCCCACTCAAAATCACACAAACACTTCTGTCTTTGTCTGTACAAGATGTCTATCCTCGGATAGCCTTGTTTTCGTGACCATGTGATTTGGCGGGTGACCTGGCCTGAGTCCAGACTGTAAGAAGAATCCCAGTGTTTGTAAAATGTGTGTGAGTCCGTGCATGGTGCCTTCCCAAGATTGACTCCATTAAACCTGTGCAAGTGTCAGGTCGGCCGGAGAGAAAAGGCAGAAGCCGAGAGGAGCTTCTTAAGCTAAACACAGAGAGACGCTCACGTTACTTAACATGTGCAAGAGGAATGAAGAACAGAGAGCAAGAATTCAAAGATGATCTGATGCTTTTCACCCAGCTGTTGTCTACCAGCTTAGCCAAGGCCTGTTTCCCTCTTTTCTCTGATTTATTTCTGTCTAGTTTGCTCAACTCTTGCTCAAATTCCTCTACTGTTCAAGCTTACTTCAAGATTTATATCATTTGCTGGATGGCATCAGCATTGACCGTACGTGTCATGCAGTAGAAATACATTTTGTTAGGACTGGTGCTGACATCCCTTGTACAAAAGCCAATCAAACAGTACCATCCCTTGCCACAGCGCTCCTTTAAGGTTAGATAATCTTAAAAGGTCAAAAACCATCTGTATCAGCCATTATTCAACTTGTTGACTGCTATTAACCCCTCTGCAAGGGAGATGACACTCATCAATAACAGTGCCCAACGTTTATCTGTTGTTTCTTGTACATTTTTCGCTGTCAAAGTCATGAAGTACTGGCTCGTAACACCCCTGCCATCAGTTTGTAAGGTTATTTAAATAATAGTATTCTTAACATTGAGTAGGTAGTTGTAAAGTGGGCTATAAAGGCTTTTGAAGCAACTACTTTCCAAAGAAAAGCTTATTTTCTCTGTGAAAGAAGGTTGTATTAAAGGTTGCTGCATAAAAATGTAGAGTCTAATTTGGGCTCTTTCAAAGACAGTATAGTGAAGGGATGAATGACTTTAAACAGATCGGTTATTTGTTTAAAATTAAGATTTCTTTCCCTGGCACAAAAAGGGGGAATAAATAACAAGAAAAACAAGTTGTCAACAACAAAGACGACAACGGTATCAGCCAAGAATTTCACAATGAGTGCATCCCTACGTCAAAAGATATCGAAAAATCAAAAAACTGGTAACAACAGGAGGCGAAGTACTGAATGCTGCCAAACATGACGTAAAACTGAAAAAGTGTGCAATCAAACTACTCAAAACCAGTCAAATCCCAGTGTAGTTATGCATATTTTAAAATAATTGCCGTCTTAAATGGTAGCTTTGTGCATAATTCATGAATATTAATATGTCAACTTGAAGTTGATGCTATTAAGTCAAAAAGTGCCTCTCTTGGAGCAGGAATTCAACCTTGGGGAGAGAACACAGTGGACAGTAGTGTATTGAAAACAGATGTGTGAAATACCTTCTTCTGCCCCAGCTGGCATCTCTCAGCAGTTTCTAGCACAGGGATGAACTTTTAATTTTTTATATCTACAGCCGCAACGGCTGCCTGAATGATCGGTCACACTAATGATGACTGGGACGGGACACAGCAGAACAGCTCTCCTGTGTTTCTAATAGTACAAAGGAGTTCTACAGCCAAAGGCAACGGAGGAAACCTTGAGTGGGAATGCGAGTGTTGAAGCAGAAATGACAATCGATACAAGAACACAAAACACAGTAGGGTTGCTTCACCTTGAACTGTTTTGAAGGGAGCTACAGTATGTTTCAGGCTCAGGCTATAATTAGCAATAATCTACCTTTTAGAAATGTCCTTGAGTGAGGCTCTGCCACTGCTCCAGGGACACTGGCTCTGCCTGACCGTGACCTCTCTGCGGAGCCAGCCGATGAAAATGAAATGTGTCACGAAAAAATGGAATCAATAAAGTGTCATGTTGCTATTATTATCATCATCATGGTTACAGCTGTCCTGTCACATTAAGAGACAAGAAAAAATTGAAATCATTTCATATGTTGTTTTGGGTTTAGCTGTAACGATGAAAAAAACGGAGAGTGATGTTAACTGACCACTGTGGTTGTACAGAGTATAGCTCAAGCTGTGTTATAGGCAGACCAGAAAGGCATTTGGTGCGCAGAAGTTTAATCTTCTTTTCCGATTTAGGATTTGGGATGGATCAGACTTGCAATTTCATGATCAGCCCGCCACAGTATTTCCAATGTAAATCATCTCGACATTCTCAGTAGTGTTATTTTAATACCGTTTCCCTACACTGCATTAAAATGTTTCTCAATCTGACAAAAAACTGAATACAACTGAGTGTATAGCGTATATGGTAGTATAGTTTACTTATAATAAATAAAGCCAGTTGAGACACAGTTTCTGGTTTAGAGATTGCAGTGGGCTTCACTCAAGAGGTTTAAGGACTTTTGGAAACCCCCAACATTTGTTGTGCACTACCCATGGCAATTTATTTTGGATCAATCTGGACAGCTGCAAACAAAAGGCTCAGGAGTCACACAGTGAAGGCTAGTGGTAGTCCTTTTAATCAAAACACACAGCCTGAGCTGGGAGCTGCCCAGCTGAAAATCAATGAGCAACCCAATATTAGGACCCACAGCGGCTGCTTAAACTGTGAAACTCAAAACTGTTTTGACTCGACCACAAAATTCTCGACAGAAACAACAATCAAAAGTAACAAAACAATCTCCATTTCTCAACATGTACTGCTTTTCCCAACACAGAAAACCACAAATCTGCCTCATGTTTTTGCTCAAAGTCAACATTGCAAACTTCTATCTGAAAGTAAACTGATCAGACCATGCTATTTCTAATGACTGGCAACTATTTGGCAATTATTTTTACTTTGGTTTTGCCATGTTCCCAATTGTCTTGCACAGCTGGATAGCATGCATAATGCTCGTTCAGCCAATTACTTAATGCCGCCCTAAGTACACAATGAGTAAACACATGCAGACTTGGACACACATCAGAAAATAACTGGGCCACGACAGAAAGGCTGATTGGCAGGTTAAGAGGAGATTAAAATCAATCACTTTTCAGTGACGGCCAGTCCGGCGACAGAGAGCCGTCGAAACCGCCCTCAGTATTCAGCGGCGCTGCAGTAGCTAAACTGTTGGGCTCTGATGTCTGTGTGCTCATGTGCATTTACGTTACAGGATTGTGTGTCAAGATATGACAAAGGCATTGCCTCTGGAGCATTAATGTCACATGGCTGAGGGAGTAGTGGTGAAGAGGTTCTCAGATTACAGGACTAGCATACAGGGACAGAGAGAGAGTGCAGACAGAGACAAAGGAAACATTTCTTCCACCACCTCATACATTTTATACTTGTTTACACGGCTACGAGTTGAAGAAGTTCAGATCTTGTACGGCTTTGAAGTAGCAACAGTGGCTTGTGACAGAGTTACGGTGAGCTGTGACTGTCGTGTAAAACATTTAATCTGCTGGAATGTGATGTGATTCATTCGGTGTGGTAGCTTTCCAGTTGTTATGATGACATGCGTCGGTGTGCGCATTGATCTATGTGTTTATTTTGAGCAACAGGGCGCTGCTCCAGTGTTTGCACTGCATCTTTGCCAAACCAATGTTATTTTTGGCAATAAAAAACACCATCAAATGAAGTGCATTAGTTTCGTGGGTCTCATACAGCGGTGCATGTAAAACAGGCAATCGAGGAGATGCTGAACGCGTGTGAAATAGACAAGCAACGCGTCCACGTCATTTTACGTGACAACGTAAGGAATATGTAAAATAGCAATGGATGGTATGGAGGTACCAAGCGTGGGCTGCGTTGCGCACACACTTCAGCTGGCCGTACACGAGGGTCTGCTGTCACAGCACAGCGTCACAGACTCGCATGCTAATGCAAGGAAGATGGTAGGCCAATGTTGCAATAGCATATGCAGAATAAGAAAGAGCCATATGAAAGTATATACTTTGTTTCAACAAAATAAAAAAACCTATTATGGAACAGCTTGGATGCAGGTTTTTTTTTTCCCACTAATGCAGCAGTATTATCCAGGAAAATATTAGTTAAGCCTTAGTATCGGATTGGGACTTGGTATCTGCAGATACTAAATATTAAAGGACTTGGATCGGTATCGGGGTAAACAAAACCTGATCGGGACAACCCTAGTTCTGTAACAAACAAAAAAAATCTCTCATCTGATCTCATCTCCAATATTCAAGTAATTAATCCAAAACAAAAGTAAAACATTTTGGTTCCAGCTTCTCAAATTCAAGTATTTGCATATTTTGGGTTTCCTACAGAAAACAAACACCTCCTGTGGAAAACAGTTATGGGCATTTTTCATTGTCTACTCACCTTTTCCAGACAAACTGATTCGTCAGATAACTGGAAAAACAACTGTGAGTTACAACACTCGTCTGTTACTCATAAACATTGCATTTTGGTGCCGAGCCCCATATCCAGGGAATATCATTTCACTATTATTATGAGAATGGTTTCATACTACAATGCAAATATTGAGCAACAACGTCGAATGCAAAAACATCTGAAATTCTGTCTGTGTATTGGATCACAACTTGACATTTAACGGTCCACAATAAAGCTAAATACCATTCTGTACTCTGTTACCAACACACAGACACTCCAGTATTTGCTATAACTGAGAGAGGGGAACTCTATTAGCCACGTCACATAGAGGTAATCTAATTGTTTTTCCACATCCTTCCTCATTACACAGACTCGTGGTCTTCACACGTTTCATCCAGGGACCTTGTCACAGCTGGTCTGTGATCAATTAGATTAGTTAAAAACCAGCCTCTTTAACTGTGGCCACACCTGGTTTTAACAGTCGCGCTCAATAATCTGGTCAGAAATGATCAAAAACTCAGGAACAGACGACAAAGGCTGTGATGAGAGGAAGCTCACAAGCTGACTGTTCATTTCTCATCCTGAGGCCATAGCATTATTTCATGGACAAAGTGATGATGAAGAGATGTTTGACATGTATGTGTGGTTAAACTTTAGCATGTTTTGCACAGAACTAGAAACTATACTTCTGATCAATGGGGATAATGGATGATATGAACAAATCTCAATCATGATTATGATTATGTAACTGCCTTTGGTCACAGATTAGATGGAAATTTGACTCATTTTTTAATAAGATATATGATTAATGACCTGTTCCACGCCTTAAAAAGTAATTCAGTGGTATTCCCCTTTAATTCTTACATGAATGAATAATAGCACAAAGCCAAAAAAATGTACATTTAGGATTAGGGAGTGTGCGGCTGAAATGTTAGGGAGGACAGAGATTAAAAGGCAGGTTAAAGGCTGTTGCTCTTTCCGCAGGCAAGGTTGTCAAACTTGTTCTGCAGACAGACTCTACCACCCCCCACTCTAAACGTGTGAGCATTCTTCCTCGGGTCAACCCTTCAAGTGGAGGTTAGACTCCGGGCAAAGAGGGAATCTACTTAAACATATGACAATATCCTTGCCAGGTTTTTATCGTAGTCATCTGGGTTCAGGTTTTTTGGCTGTATTCCAAAACAGTGGAAAAAAGAACAGTTTTCTTTAAAAATAGCTCAAACACGAGTTACCCTCATCACCCATCTTCATAATTACGAAAATCTGAGCAGAAAGAGTAAAGTTTAACACACAGCATACTCTAGAGGTTTTCATAACATCAGCTTAACTTTTAGGATCTGCATTTGTCATGCAGGTTCAAGTCTGGGTTATAAATAAAAAGAAAAAACCTGTTTTTCTAAGAATTATAATTTAATTTGCAATTCTGATTTGTATCCAGTATGTTTTGGATGTTCTTCATGTGCAGCTCTGAACAAATGCAGTGTTTTGTCTTGAATCTAATGACCCAAAGCATATTATTCAGTGAGCAGATGGTGGGAAAATTGCTGTGTATTATCATTTAGACTGGACAATCAAGACATCGAGCTAGTTCTGTTACATTTATTGTGGTATAACAACAGTATACTTTAGTAATCAGAAACAGAAAATCTAATACATGCAGTTAATGTTGATTCAATTAGAGTAACAACTCTTAACCAGGGGTACTTATACCCCAGGAGGTACTTCAGTAATTGCCAGGATTTGGATAGAAATACTGTGGAGTAGCTTAAGAAATTATTTGACTTGTCCTTGATCCTCATAGAGTCAGAGTCGGCCACTCATATGGTAGAAGTACGAAAGCAAACTTGATAGAAGTGACCTGACAGTTCCTTTTGTATTAAATATAGCTATATTCATATATTTAGTAAGATAGTTTGAAAAATCTATTTAAATGGCATCTGTAACATGACAACTGCAATCAATGAAGGGGTATTTAGGCTCATCTGATAGGGCCGCAGGCGTACATCTGACAAACATAGCTGGAGACTGAACTAGAGGGTCAATAAAACCTTGACTATCAGCAGAAAGAAGAGAGAATCAGTACCATCACCAAATTAATACAATCAAGGTTATGTCTGTGCTCCTATCAACATTAAAGACTTGACTATTAGATGATCAGCATCACTCAAATTTAGCAGTGAATGATAGAAAACTGGAAAAGAGGAGACACTGCTAAATATCAAGACCAGAAATGAACCGACCTTTGGCGAGTCTCGATATAGGATGTGGACTTTGAACCACTGAGACCATCATAAAGCACCAATGGTCAGCATGAACGGTAAACATTGTCACGTCCACCACGGCTGGGCACAGTTCAGCATTGGTCACAAATGCATTTCTGAATAGTAAAAACGTCCTCTCAGATCATCAATAATGGGGTGTGGAGAGCACTGTAATCTCCTCCAGGATACCCTGCGCTGCGTGCAGCCTGTCCTTTAAAAATCCCTACCTCTTCCTCAGTTGCTATGGTAACCGGAGTGG
>OMLP01044730.1:0-11487 GCA_900302685.1 Spondyliosoma cantharus
TCTCCTCTCCTCGCTCTTCTTCTTTGGTTTCTCCTCTGCCTCCATCTCGCTCTGTCTGCCAGTGTCGGCCTCAACCACTGATTGACTGATCACCCAACCAGGAATGAGGGACAGTTTCTACCGTTACAATGTTGCTATTGTTATTATTAAATGGAGATTATCATAATTATCATTTTTTGTAATGACTTTTAAAAACAAAAATTAAAAGGCAGTTGTAAAACTTGTGGCTAAACTTCAGTGTTTGTAGTTAAAAAGCAAGTTGTGTCGTTCTTCTGAAGGTTTGTTTTCTCCGAGTTGGATTGTTTTTCTCTTTATCTATTTGTCTCTCCGTCCTCTTGTTTGTGTGCTAAGTCTTTCCTTTTTTTTGTGGGGAGGGAGGTCAAGCCAATCATCTCCCTTTCTCTTCATGTGGAGTCTCAGTAATGTTGCTGCTCTCCTTCAACTTCTTTTTTCTGTTTTAATTTGTCATTAAATAAATCTATCTTTTTCATACCTGGTGCCTTTTTTCTTCTCTTCTTTTTTCATATTGGGTTTTGTAATCCAATGCTGATGGGTGCCAGTTTATTTGTAGACTTGGATGTTCCCTGCTGCACAGGACCTGATTCACTTTCTGCTTTCGGTTTCATAGTATTCCTATGAGTGACAACATATACCAATGCACTTCCAATGGCTGTGAAGAAGACTACTAGAAAGTTTTTTATTTTGATCGAATTTCAGATAAAAAAAAAAAAAAAATAATAATCCTCTCAAAACTAATGTCTGAGGAAGAAAATGCATTCAACATGTTTGTTAGACCTCACGGCTCTATGTTAAAGGGCATCTCCTTTTATTTTACACAGTCAAGTTTTTTTTTTTTTTTTACAGGTTTTGGGGTGAAGGCTTTCTATTTTTATTTTTATTTTCAAATATACAGTACTATAAAGCCTTCTGTGGCTCCAGAGTAAACTGCATACATTCTGAAATAGCCTCTGGTGATGTCATTTAATTGTATTGTGGGTAATGTAGGCAGCAGGAAGAACAATGGTATTGGATAAAAAAAGTTTTGATCATTTGTTTTTAAAGTTTTCCATAATGAGCCCACCGGTGTCATAGGAGTGCAATGCTAGACAGTGTTTCCCCTAGATTTTTTCATAGCAGCAGTGCTCTGAGTCGGTAACCTAACAATACTGGAGGGTCCGGGGACATGCCCCCCCCTGAAGAAAAATTTGAAAAATAACCCTTTAAATGGTGTCTAATGGTGAGATTTTTGGAGAAAAAAAAAAAATTCATTTTCAGAAGTTTAGAATCAGAATCTAATCTGACATGAGACAAAATAGTGTTGAAGTTGACATCGCTGCTTGACAATATGTTAACCTCTTGAGCATTAGAGAACTTTTTTACCATCATTTTCTTTATTATATATTTTTTATGGAAATATATTTATGTTTCAGAAATCAGTGGGCCACATGAGATGGAAGCTATTGAGAAAAAAAACATAATTCCTGCATATTAATATTCATATAAAACAGAGGAAGCGCTGAACTACAATAAAAACAGCGTTTCTTATTTCTCCAGTTTACTAAAACAATCTACTGCTGGTTTGGAGTCACTTTTAATTTAATGACGGTCCCTAAATCAGTGTCCAGCGATTCAGCGTGAGGCTCTGGGAGGTGAGCTAACCATCCTCCTGCTGCTCACACTGGGTGAACCTCAGTAAAGTCACAGCTGGACCCGAGTGAATATCCACCAAATATCCAACCTGAAACTAACTTCACCTTGGTTCGATGAGTCGCCTGTTGCAGGATGACAAGGATTTCAGTCACTCAACTTAAACGGTGACTTGTAGAAATTATACAAATAGCAGTAATGACAATAATAACCGATTTCAAGATAACTTGGGGTGTAGTGCTTTCACTCTGTGCAACTTAAATTCGCCATTCGCCCATGATATTAAACGGACAAAAATAATGTCTTTGGTTTTTTGCAGCGGTGCTGAAAATCCAGCAGAATGCATAAAGGGGAAACACTGCTAGACCATTTGACTACTTTTCAAAACCTGCTGCCTACATTACCCACAATGCCACTGAAATGTATTACATCACATGCAGCTTCCTCTGGAGCCACAAAAGGCTTTGTACTGCTTTTTTCATATATGCAGTAGTACTCCCTGTGAACACACTTCAATACTTATAATTACTGGAGTTACCCTTTAAGTTTGCATGAGAAATGCTGAATCTAACTTCTGATCTAACATTTTAACAGTTTCCCTACAGATCCTCCAAGATATTCTGTTCATCTTTCTCTAAGCACTTTAAAGGTGCACTGTGCAAGATTTTTAGTTGAAACCATTAAAAAATGTAAATGAATGACAAACAAAAAATATCAACAGAATATGAGAACAGCAATATTGACGTCATAACATCTATGTATTGGACTGTAGAGTTGGCATGTTAACCAACTAGCCCCGACCTTTCAGGTCTAAAGCTCCTGTGATAGCAGTCAAAACAGACAGCTTAACACATGGCAAACCGAGCTTACTAGCTAACAGCAGTTACAGTTAGCAGCATATAGCGATTATTCTGGTGGAGTGCTGTGTTTGGAATATAGCTGGCAAAAGGTTACATATTGCAACAATAAGGACTTTTCATCAATAATTTCACGACCACTGAGCACACACCAACGGCTGCTGATACTATGAACCTTGAGGTTTTGACAAGTGCTGTTCTTTTGAGGACAAGAAGGAACTTTGAAGTCACGAAAATGACAAGTGCTTGTTTATTTAGTTTGTCAAAACTACGTAATGCATGTTTAATAGGAGCACATGTAAATATACAAAATTGTACCAGAGAAGGACAGAAAGTCTTTCCTGACAAAGACCGTTGCGTTGCATCAACAAAAACTTTTGGGGGCCTGACATTTTCATCCTGGCTCCAGAAGAGCTCAAGAGAGTCTAAGGAACCAGCGGGGAGCACAGTGTCATGGGAACGAGATGTTGCATGATAGCAATATGTATGATCCTGAAACATAATCCTTTGGAATTTTCTGTAGGAAATGATTTGGTGACCAGGGTTCATGTCTCAGCAGAATTCTGACTTTTTTTCTCAGAATTCTGAGTTTAAAGTCAGAATTCTGAGTTTAAAGTCAGAATTCTGAGAATAAAGTCAGAATGAAGTGAGAATTATGGGTAAACTCCCTGTAAGGAACCAACTTCAGTGAGAGAGTGACATGTGACAGTGACATAAGAGAGACTTTATTCTCAGAATTCTGACTTTAAACTCAGAATTCTGACTTTAATCTCAGAATTCTGACTTTAAAGTCAGAACTCCAAAAAAAAAATTCACGTGGCCCTAATCCTCTTCCGTAGCTCTGCTCTGAAGTATGCAGGATAATTTTCTCATCTCAACTTGCAGCAGGAGAAACAAATAATCATACCGCATAATTTCCCAAAATGAAAAAGTTTTTCTTTTTTACATTGAAGATATTCAGGAAAGTACTACACCTTCTTATTTTCTCAGTCAGCCATCAGCCACAGATTGGCAGACAGGGTGCTGCTCACAGGCTCTGACATTAGAATCTCTGCGTTCGATTTTCCTTGGTGATTTTGAGCTGAACACTTGTGTTCCTGCAGCTGCACACAACTATTCCTGTGTTCCACCCTGGCTGTCTGATCTACCTGTGTGACCTCACAGGCTGCCCCACATCCACAGACCTACTTAAAAAACAGAAACTTGGGAGGCCGACAGATGCATCGAGGACAGGGGCGCACTTTGCAGATCAGGCCTCGGAGTTTTGACCAGCACTCTCATCTTACAGTAACTGTGATTGTAATAAGCCCCGTGTGTATTGATTACTACTACAGTGTTTGTTTATATAGCTGAAGAAAACAAGTATCACTTCGACAATCTCACTGCATCGATTGAGTTTGACCTTGTATGGAGGCATTCACTGACTTCGGTAAGCAGCTGAAACAGTGCACGTGGCTCTTGATGAATGGTCTGGATATATGAATTAGCAGTGTCAACATATTTAGCTAAAGATTTGCTGAGACGGTACATTTTCCCCTGATGCGGTAATAAAGATGCACAGATCTACACCTGGGAGCTGCCCAGCGTCATCGCACACAGCCCGACTGCCCTGAACGCAGGCTTGGTGGGAAGTTAACCACCTTCCTCCTCGACTTTACGGCATCGTTAAGGCTCCTTAAAGTCAGAATTCTTAGAACAAAGTCAGAATTCTGAGAAAAAAGTCAGAATTCTGACTTTAAAATTCTGAGATTAAAGTCAGAATTCTGAAGACTTTAAAGTTTCTGCGTGTTCGAGGGGTCCCAGAGGAAGCCATTGCAGTAATGGAAGAGCAAAACACGCAGAAACTCCAATAAATCCGACATATTCGGGTTTTTTGTGTCTCCCCTCCTTCATGTAACTCTCTCAAGTCAGTCTCTCACTGAAGTTGGTTCCTTACAGGAAGTTTACCCATAATTCTCACTTCATTCTGACTTTATTCTCAGAATTCTGACTTTTTTTTCGCAGAATTCTGACTTTAAACTCAGAATTCTGAGAAAAAAAGTCAGAATTCTGCTGAGACATGAACCCTGGTCACCAAATAATTTCCTACAGACATCTTAAAGCCAAATACTGTATTTCTTACTCCATTACATTTATCTAATAGCTTTAGTCACAAAGTTAGTTTACAGTCTACTTGCTGTGTCAAAGTCAGAGTTGAGCATTTTTTGAATTTTTTATTATTTGATCAGCAATCGGGTTCAAAAGAAAAAAAAATATCTGACCCGATAAATGGCAGCGGGGTAATCAGCCGATCCATAGTATACAGTATATATGCATCAACTTTTACTAGTCATTCATTGACATTTATTGAACTTTACTTCTGAAACTTGTGTAAACTCAGGATCAGAAATATTAAATCTTTGAATAAAATATTATCCATACGGGACTTCCAATCTTACCAGAAATAATATTAAACACTTCACTTTTATTCAGGAATGACTTTTGTGCACTTTGTACAACACATGATGTAAACGATAACACAGAGATTAGATACTAGTTAACAGGAAGCCATATCTGTTTGAAAGCTTGATGACTTTCAAACAAAAAAAAGAAAAGAAAAAGGAAACGTTTAATTTGGGCCACCTCCATCTGAATTCTTAATCATTACTAGTTAACGATTCCAACCACAAATAAATGTAGAACGTGTGTCTGAAAATCCTTGGAATGGCACCTACTCCTACTCCCTCATTAAAAATTCCAGAATATACAAAGAATATTTATCAATTCACAAATTTAAGTCCTGAACACAACATGGCTTTTCCTTCACTGTAAATACTAACATGGTACTCTGACATATCAGGGGGAGTGTGCCCAATTCTCCTGAAGGGGGAGATCCAATGAAGGTTTTGAAACACAAGATTCTGCTCCCCCTCCCCTCGCAAATAACTTCCCAACGGTCACTAATGATCCATCTTCTCCCTCAGAGGAGCACACAGCGCCAATCTAACCTCCACCAACACATATCAGCTCATGGGTTTCATCACTGTTAAAGAATGTGGTGAACACTTACAGGATATTTGAACATAAAGAATTGTGTCATCTCAATTAGAGGCAAAAGACAGAAAATCCAGATGTGTAGTTTAACCCTTTCCTGCCATCGTGTGGTCACAGGGGTCCAGCCTGTCTGAGGGGACCACACCTAAAATGAGCTGACATAAGAGCGCACAATATGAGCTCTGTGCGTGAGGCTGCTCTGCCATGTGAAGTGGGCATGCTGCCAGCACGCTAAGCACACCCCAAGGGCCTCTGGGTAATTATGTTATAGGTTAAGGGCAAATGCGCGCTTGCGGTGAGGGTGGGGGGATACGGGGGTTTAGCTCGGACTGGGTGTGTCTGCAGTGAACTCACTGTGACACACATACAGTGTACATACATGTTCATAAGCATCATTAAAAAGCCACATATAAACACTGTAATACTGCAGCTTAAGTATTTTTTCATGTTGTGGCCAAGAATGGTGAATTACAGGCCAGAAGTGCAGGTAATGTATGTGGTGGTAAAGTATAGAGAGAACTCCACATCTGCAGAGCTTCTTTGCTTCTCTAAGACTAAACAGCAGCCCCTTGAGGCGGAAGTCATCATTGCACATAAGTTGCTCAACACATGACAAGGCCTGATATATTACAGTTTCTCAACTATTTAGCCACCCGTCTCACGTCACACAGCCTTCTGGGGACCGTATCACAAAGTGAGGACATCTGTTTGTTCAGTTGTGGAAATAAATCAAATACATATTTTCAAAATAAACATATTTCTGCTTTTTGTAAATATTTCCTTTTTGAGTTTGAATTTATTTTCTGAAACTCCACAGTGGACTTTTTAAACACGTTTCCTGGAAACAGTTGGACATTTTGTCAAAGTTCCACAAATATCTCTCTGAATGAAGCACTGCACTCCATGTTCTCCTGAACATTTAGTTTAGTAACCTTTAGTTACTGCAGACTGGACTGCATCACATTGTCAGGTGCTCCTGCTAGTCTGTCCACCTGCACATGGACCACTAAGGCCCCCCTCAGTGAGCAGAGTGCAGGCTGTGACCACCGACGCTCCCAGGCACTCCTTTCATTGCACTCGCCAAAATAAAATATTGATAGATGCAAGAGAATGGGATGTGAGAAGAGACAGTCGGTCAGACGAATGGATGACTGTCTCAAGGTTTGTTAGTTCCACCTTCCCTTCATTCAACAGCTGCACGGGTTCTCAAGTAATGATCTAGGGTGAGTCCAACAGATCCATCAGTCAAAGTCTCACGTTATTCCTCTCACTGTGTTCCAGGTTGCAGCGTGTTAACGAACAGCTGAAAGGTCTCTTCACTGCCTCCCATCAAACGGCTGCCTGTCATCATCCATGTCATGTGAATTGGCTGACACACCAGCGACGGGCCTGTCGGATAATCAGCGTCCTGGAAGATGATTGATCCACTTGTCAAACTGTAGTACAAGTATCCCTAGTGGTACGTGAGCTCCCTCTAGCGGTAAGTGGAGGAATCATAGACATTTTTTTTGTTTGTTTTTGAATGTGCTTATTTTATTTTTTATTTTTTTAAATAAACAGTATGATACTATCAAAATGCAGAAATTCAAATTGGAATACCGAAACTGAAATTAAATTCAAAATAGTTTTTTTTCTTTCCCCTATTTTTGGTTTTGCCACAAACGCGGCTCCAAATGGGATTTTTATTTTTGGGAAGAGAAATGCAGAGCAGGAGGAAGATATTTCGGGGCCCTGCTGAAACTGAAGTTGACGACAGTGAACCGAGTGAGAGTGCCATCAGTTACTGAACGATCCAGTGTGGAGGATTTAGTGGCATCTAGTGGTGAGGTTGCAGATTGCTACGAACCTCAAACCCCTCAAATCAAAATTGTGAAACACGCAGAAGGCCCTCTGTAGAGCCAGTGTTTGGTGTGTCTTTTCCGGGCTACAGCAGGAACACGGAGGTGCTACATATGGAAGAGGACCCGCTCCCTCTGTAGATAGAAAAGGCTCATTCTAAGGTAACAAAAACACAATGATTCTTAGTTTCAGGAGCTTATACAATATGTTCCATTATTTAACAATTGGTCCCCCTAAATCCTACACAATAAACATTTAAGCAGCGAAGCGTGCACATCACCTGCTAATGCTACGGGCAAACGATGCTAGAACAGTAAGCTGAATACATTAGGCCTACGCTATCGGACACAACGCTGGTACCTGGACAGCCTGATTAAATGGGGTGTGAAAAGTAACAGATTTGGTTAACTCACGTTTTTCTGCAGCAAAAAGCTCTGAAAACCCGCTGGACACTACCTGGCCTTCATCAAACGGCAGGCTAGACACCGTTAGCAACAAGCCAGTGAACATATATGAGCAATAAGTAGCTGAAGGAGTTGATGGAGACGAAACACAGAGCTAAAATATTGGACCACAAGGCACTTAAATTTCCCCCCATTGTGAGGATCTTTATCTGGCTGGCATTTGCATCATATTTCATATTTTCAACACCATTTTTCTTTATAAACAAGGCTGTGCTAAATGTAATAATTGTAATATGTCAATGTTGAAATAGGGTAAAGGTTGTTTCAGTGTCCTACCACGAGTGTCAATGTCATCATTAGTGGCCTCGGTTCGTCACCCGAATTCGCTATTTTCAACAGAAGTCACTTGGTCAGAAACACGTTATACGTTCGCGGCTTCTTACTGCAGGTTTAATGTATTTTTTACTACTTGTAAACTTTACTACTTCAATGTCGTTTTCAGTAAGGAAAGTAAGAGGAGCACTGCATCCCCTTTCTTTTATCATTTGACTTCTATTAGACATTTACGTTCAAGGTCTATTGCTGCTGATGTTTACAATAAAATATCAAACAGCACGACTGCCTCATGTTCTTACTCACGCGACTCTTTGGATGTGTTCGGCTTTTATGAATCTATCTGTACAAAATTTTCTGCCTAGGTCCATTCACCATGTCATGGCTGTCAGAATGCGTGAAACACTCACTGCACACTGGTGTTTCACATTACATCGCTACAGGGGAGAGAGTAAAAATCGCATCTGTGGCACAGGATTCAAAATCCTTTTTTTTTTTCTCTACTTCAGGGTGAATTCTGAGAAGATACACAAACAAGCACACTGAGTCAATTTCACCTCTGTGTGCATTTGATGGTCACTCACCGCAAGACAAGAACATCTGGAGGAATAACGAGCGCTTTCCCAACCATTTCTTGAGACATCTTTAATTCAAACATTTCTCACAGTTATTTCGTCAGACATAAGTGCATCTTGGTTTCAGTATGCAATTAGAGATGTATCGAAAAGTCATTAGTGCTACGGATATCTACACACCCATCTTTCATACTTCTTAAACCTGGTGTAGAGTCCAAACTATGACTTAATGCATAGATCAATAATACTGTTAGTCCAGTAATTGAAATGGACAGTCCAAAGAGAGATAAAGCTTTATCTTTCTCATTTATCATTTAACACTTTCTTTTATTTTCTATTGAAGGAATGTTTGGCTAGCTAGCACTACTGAAAACACTAGTGGCTACACTCTCTGAGCAACAGCATTTTCAGCTAGAAAAGGGACATAGACATAGGCTAATGTGCATCATAATGTTAATGTAAAATGTTACAGCTAAACAGCATCTCCTGAACAACTGAAGTAGCTGGGGACTTTAAAATGTATAAAAAGAATGCTTCATACAGCCTGTCTGGCTTAATCCATGTGGATCCAAGAGATCCCAAATTTTCAAAAAGACGTTATTTACACCCTCAATGTGTGGTTGAGCTTGTGCTCTCACTTCAGATGCCCTGTGCACTAGCAGTTTTAGCAAAGCAGCTACAGAGACGATTTCAGTGCTAAAAAGGGTGTAAACAATGTATTTCAAAAAAAGCTTGGACTCTCGGGGCTTCCAGGAGACTTGGATTATGCCAGGAGTGTTGTAGAGCCATTTATTATGTTTAGGAGAATGCTGCAACACCTTTTTTGCTGAGAAGCTTCAGAGATGTTACAAAACTTCACCTGACTGTCCATCAGCACCAGGGATGAACTCATCCTTTAGGCATTCCAGCCGACAAGGTAAGTTAGCTTGCTAATGCTACACCGAAGTCACATACACTGTGCTCCTATTTTCATGACATCTGAAAGTGCTCATCTCTTGGAAAGGAGTCTGGGGAAAATGCTGCTTGGCTAAATTAGGGAGTAAATAAAAGATCAAATATGTGGACAGACCAAAGAAAGGGAGAATTAAAAAGTTAAAAAAAATATCATTTACAACTTCAATTTTAAAGGACTGTTTTTTTATTTATGTTTAAGGCTACAATTATAATTTTAATTAGTCTGACAACGACAAGCCAGAAGCACAAGATTCCAGACAGGAAATCATTCTGCCAGAAAAAAAAAAGTGATAGTGAAATGATATCTGCAGAGATATTTCCACACCTCATGCAGACAGGTGCTCAGTTTGGTATCTGATTCATACTGTGTTATCAAATTAACTGTAGTCCTTTTTGTTAGCTGTTTAAAATTTGCATAGCTCGTACATTTCAAAATCTGCATTTTCAAGTAAAACACATGAAGACAGACTAAGCTAGATTGCTATGTGTGATTAAACACAATCATTCAAACAGGCTGCAGGTATCCAGACCATGTGGACACATCTCATATGATCCCATCATCACATACACAAACCACCTCAGCATCAATCAATAAGTGCTAACCAATTTGTTAATGTCTCGTTGATAAACTCACGGGACAGGACTAACAGGACTATTTACTTGATGTAAATATAAGAAAACAATAGCCAGTCTAGAAAAACTGAAGCTGAACCTCAAACCTCACTTAAATGACAAATCAGTGATGACTGTGCTATACCAATATGTGGTATGTTCATTCTGAACAGCAAAGAAGCTTCAAACATAGCTAAAGATCAATTCAATGACTTTTTGGAGCTGAGCACACTTGTTGGTATTTCCTGGAATATCAGGGAAAACTCCATCAGCCATTTCTGAGCTGACTCTCTCCCCTTTGATCGCTTTCTTCACTTCTCATTGTCTGTGTGTGTGTGTGTGTGTGTGTGTGTGTGTGTGTGTGTGTGTGTGTGTATGTGTGTGTGTGTATTCTCATCAGCCTGTTAAAGTTTGCTGGTCAGCTGTGGGTGTGTGAGTGTGCTGGCTGTCCCTGGAAACCCTCCATCGAAGGCGGCGTTCAGCACCTCATCCAGGTTTCCGGCGAGCACAAAGTCGAGGTCGACGTGGACGTTGGCTGGAAGCTCCTCGAGGTCCTTCTCGTTGCGTTTGGGGAGGATGACGCGCTTCACTCCAGCCCTGTGAGCCGCGAGGACCTTGTCCTTGATCCCGCCCACCTGGGAAGGACAGACCAGCTCAGTCTGTTAAAACTGTGGACGGACTTAACACCTTATTATGCGACTGATGTGATGAAAACTCACCGGCAGCACCAGCCCCCTTAGTGTGATCTCTCCTGTCATGGCAACGTCTGATCTGACCAATTGGCCGCTAAACAACGAGGCTAGGCAGGTTACTATGGTAACACCTGCAGAGGGGCCATCCTTGGTGACAGCTCCAGCAGGGAAGTGGAGGTGGATGTCGGTCCCTTCTAGTGGATCTAGACCCCCCACCACTTCAAACACATGCAAACGCAGAGTGTAAATGCAGGTTTACAAGCCTGTTCCACAATAAAGTGCTTCATCCTGCAAAGGCAAGTACAGTATATCCATGAGAACTCACTGTTGGTGAGATGGTAGGTTTTAGCGTTCGTTCTGAGCCAGCTGATGGCCAGATGTGCCGACTCTTTCATAACGTCTCCCAGCTGACCGGTCAAAGTGAGCTGACCATCTCCCTCCATTCGACTCGCCTCCACAAACATGATCTCCCCACCGAGGGGAGTCCAGGCCAGGCCCAGAGCCACGCCGGGCAGGGTGAGCCGCTCAGACACCTTCCAAC
>OMLP01044731.1:2571-18359 GCA_900302685.1 Spondyliosoma cantharus
AACTGCTCAACAGGACTTAAATGATTTCTTCAAGCCTTCACAGAACACATTAATGCTGTGGACAATAACATCAAGTTCACATGTCAGGGAAGATGTCAGAGGAGACAGTCCGCCCCTCTTGGACTGCACAGTACACACTGCAGGCAGGAATGCAGATTTGTACATTGGGGAAACAAAACAATCTCTCCATAAATGAATGGCACAACACGACAGGGCCAACTCCTCAGGTCAAGACTCTGCTGTCCACTTTCATCTGAAGGAGAACAATCTTTCATTTGAGGACAACAATGCAAACATCTTGGCCACAGAAGAAATATGGTTTGAAAGAGGAGTAAAGGAATCCATCTATGTCAAACTGGAATGACTGGTTTAGTGTCACAATCATTAAATGTTCAGACATCTGAAGCGAAACAGTCTACTGTGAGATGTGTTTTTAACTTCAGCGATGTTCATGTGAATCATGTGAATCAGGTGCATTGTTGTTAAACTGCTCCAAGAACAACTTTTTCACCAGGACAGCTCTTTCAACAAGCAGGTACACTGACTGGTCTGGATTCATGTGTAGAATGAAACTCACTTCGTACTACAGTGGGGCATTACCGTGAGAGGGCGCACTCGCGCCATCTTGCCTTTTGACACAGGAAGTACGTCACCTTCCTCTTCCGCCGCGGCTCCGGCGCCTCAAACACGAGTGTTCATCTTTTCTCTCTTTACGGGAGACGCACTGAATATACTGGACCGAGTGGCGACACCTAACTGAGAAAAATGGTTCGTATATTCCTCGGTGACAGTCTACTGCGAGTTATATCTTATTCAGAACAATGCTCCTTCTCTTGCCGAGACTGTGAGCTCTAGTTTAGCTAGCATATTTAGCTATAGAGCTAACGTTAGCTTAGCTACCAAATGAGCCAACGTTAGGCTACTGTGAGCTGCATTATGTGGGTGATGCAAGATACCGGTACCTGACAGCTGTTAGAGCCGGATGTATATACTTTCTTCAATGATAAATAAATAACCCAACAATGATAGCGTATTTTACATCACAGGCATCTGCAACACGATGTTTCCTTATTTAAAAAACGCCACAACACTCAAGTGAGTGGCCTGCTCATTAGAGAGCATAGCAGATGTCGCCTCTAGCTGACCCAATCGGTAAGACCGTCCAGATGTTGATGTGAACTGACTCCTCTCCACAGAAACCCATCCTGCTCCAGGGCCATGAGAGGTCCATCACCCAAATCAAGTACAACAGAGAGGGAGACCTGCTCTTCTCTGTGGCTAAAGACACGGTCAGTTTATAGTTGATCAATAACATACGTTTTGACTCCTGCCATTATCAAATTTTTTGTTTCACATTTAAGATCGTTTGGTATTAACTAATTCGACATATATGGTGTCATTTCTCCTTCTGTAGGTAGCCAATGTGTGGTACTCTGTCAATGGCGAGAGGCTTGGCACCTACAATGGACACACAGGAGCTGTGTGGTGTGTTGACTGTGACTGTATCCTTTTTGAAGAAATGCCCCTGTTTATGTTGTTTTATCTCGGGCAAATAAAATGGCTGATCTTGTACTCAGTTGTCTGTGCTGTGTTGGATGTTGGACCCCTTAACGTGTGCTCTCTCAGGGGACACTAAAAACGTTTTGACAGGATCGGCAGACAACAGCTGTCGACTGTGGGACTGTGAGAC
This sequence comes from Spondyliosoma cantharus, assembly GCA_900302685.1. Taxonomy (NCBI): domain Eukaryota; kingdom Metazoa; phylum Chordata; class Actinopteri; order Spariformes; family Sparidae; genus Spondyliosoma; species Spondyliosoma cantharus. The sequence goes on from OMLP01044731.1 coordinate 4,262, forward strand.
AGGTAGGTAAAGACCAGGTGAACTGAGCGCGTTGCGTGATTCAGTTAATTACGAGACGCAGGTAACAGGCTGGGGTTGACCCTGCATCTACTAACCTGCGCCTCTGTCCCTTCCGTGCTGCGCAGGCAAACAGCTGGCCCTCCTCCACACCAACTCTGCTGTCAGAACGTGCGGCTTCGACTTCAGCGGCAACATCATCATGTTCTCCACAGACAAACAGATGGGCTACCAGTGCTTCCTGAACTTCTTTGACCTGCGGGACCCACAGCAGATTGGTACGTACCGCGCAGACCACTCTAGTCAGCTGCCACTGTAATTTGTTGAACAGGAAGCTGTTGATCAGACTGAAGAAGCATGGCAGCCGCATCCGGCCTTTAGCAGCGTTTGCCTGGAGTTCATTGCAATTAATTTGATAACATCTTTGTTTAACTTGTCGGGTCACGTACTATAAAGCTTTGATTGCTCTTCGTGGCAATTGAGTAGTAACTTATTTGTGGCTATGTTTTGGACCAAGAAATACTTTTTTTACTGATCCAAATTCATACAAGGTGGTAAAAATAATGGTTTTGCAAATGTGTAATTTAACATGTTTTCTAATTTAACATGTTTTCTAATAAAGTAAAAACTGCAATATTTCTCTTCAGAAATCATCATGATTTGTTTTGTTGCACAAAACCGAGCCAAAATGTATTTAGCTTTGCTCAGTTCAGCTGTCAGAGAATATGTTGATCAGCAGTCTCCTCTCTGTGGTGTAACAAGGGATTTTCTCCGTTTCCCTCTGCAGAGGACAACCAGCCCTACCTGTCGGTACCCTGCAGCGACTACAAGATTACCAGTGCTGTGTGGGGACCCCTGGGGGAGTTTGTCATCGCCGGCCACGAGAACGGAGAGATCAACCAGTTCAGCGCCAAGGTTGGGCACCCACTGTCCGTCTGCGAACATATTGGGATGGAATTAACTGTGTTCATGTTGTACTGGCTGCGGGGCTTAATGCTAGTAAACACATCTGATATTGATTATGGAACCCAAAACAATACATCAACTAGCATGGGAAACATTATTAGCTTTGTGGCAAATATGAATCAATATACATGAGTGACTGAATATATTAAAGCGTGCAAATGTGAGACAGACGAGTTGAATGTTGCCTGTGTGGTTTCTGGACAGTCTGGAGACATCCTGAAGAAGGTCAAGGAGCACACCAAGCAGATCAATGACATCCAGACATCAGTGGATCTCACGATGTTCATCACTGCCTCCAAGGACAACAGTGCCAAGGTAAGATCCGTCTACTCTGCTGGTCCTTTGGCACAGTCAGAACCTGACAGTTTGCCAGTAAATGGCTGTATTTGTTGTATAAAACACTAGTAATAATTTGGTGTGCATTTATAATCCACGTATTGGTAATCAGATTTGCATTGTGATTACTTATCATACTGTGTTGTGTATCTTCCATTTCCTGTCAGCTGTTTGACTCTGCTTCTATGGATCACATCAAGAGTTTCAAGACAGAGCGACCTGTCAACTCTGCTGCCATCTCCCCCATTATGGATCACGTAAGTGAAGACCTGCACAGTAATGCATAATAAAACCAGCTCGTGCTTAGCAGTTTTAACTAGTGGTGGGACTCGATTAAAAAAAATGAATCTAATTAATTGGAGGTTTTGTAATTAATTAATCTCAATTAATCGCATATCAATATTTGACACGAGAAGCAACATTATTCAATTTAAATGGATTTTGGTATGTGACTGAATCAATGAATAGACACATAAATGAGCTTAAACAACAGCATTGTGTTATTTTCATCACTGAGTGTTAACAAAGTGCAATATGAATAAAGAATATTATGATTGCATTGTTCACAAGGCTCTAACTTAAATTCAATTTAGCTATATTCAAGCTTTTTCAGGACTTTTTGTAAAATTTCTGTCTTAAACACATTTGTTTTTAAAATAAAAAAACAGCACTTAGTATAGTACATTCCAGAATGTACCACCGAGAATCCACTTCGCCAGTGCGTTTGTTAATTTGTCAGTCGTGGACAGTCATTTTGGCTCTGAGCCCTGTCATCTTGTCTAGTGTGGATTGGCGACACTTCCTGCTGGAGCTAGGAGCGTTGTCTGTGCTAGCTGCAACATGTTTAGCATTGAGGTGGCAGTGGAGGCTGAAGTGCTCCAATGATTTCCAGTGATCCAATTTGCACACAACTCTACTTTTATCCAGGTTTCCACCCGGTAGTTTTCTAAAACTAAAATTTCCACCCACGACATTACGGGTTTGCCGGGAACTCGTGCAACGACCACGTTCCACGATGTTTGGAGTGCAAAAATAAATTGCGTTTAAATGCGTTATTTTTTTTAGCGCATTATTTTTTCTAATTAATCGTAATTAACACGATAAAGTCCCAGCCCTAGTTTTAACATGTACATATTTCTTTGCAGCTTATTGTTTCACAAAGGCAAATTGCATCGCCTCACTAACTTGTGAACACTGTGTACGGCGTGTGTGATTCAGGTGGTGATGGGAGGCGGTCAGGAGGCCATGGAGGTCACAACCACGTCCACCAGGATTGGAAAGTTTGAGGCCAGGTGAGGAAAAGAATCTTAGGGAGACTAAAGGCCACATTAAGTTAAACTTCATGCCTTGATGCAGCCGTTTTCCATTATTTTCCACATGTTTTGCACAGGTTATATGCAATTCTATACAGAGTCAACATTTTTTAGGTTTTAAAGTGGTAACCTGACTTTCTTCTCTATCCTTAGGTTCTTCCACGCTGCCTATGAAGAGGAGTTTGGAAGAGTCAAAGGTCATTTCGGTCCCATCAACTGTGTGGCTTTCCACCCGGATGGCAAGAGGTAAGAGATGAGCACACTTACACATTATTATGTAATACACTGCCCTAAAATGTAAGTAGTCGCATCAAAAATAATGACTTATTGTACATCACTGTTAACGTGTTGTTCTGTGGTTATTGTTTACAGTTACAGCAGTGGAGGAGAAGACGGATACACTAGGATTCATTACTTTGACCCACAGTACTTTGACTTTGAACTGGAGGCGTAAACCGTCAGGCTCCTCAACCCCACAGCTCCAACTAACATCACACTCAGCCCAGTCAGGAAGAAGGAATAACGGACTAAAGTGTTTTTCCAGTCTACTGACCACCTCGCCTTCTTCCCTTCATCAGATCTGATCTCAAATCAGCGTACAGGTCAAACTTAAAGATTTCTGCTGCCAGTGATTAAATTTGCCCTGTGTACTTGTCAAACATTTCTTTAAATAAAGGAAAAGTGGTCAGAAGAGGTGACTAAATCTCAGTGACACGTGTGTTGTTTTATAGTCAATTTTCTAACCACTTGGAAACTGTTGGTGGGATCAGAAGCAGTTTTTTGTACCCTGGATCTTCAAAGCTGTCTGACTGGACTCAAACACCCACACTTCCTGAAGTTTATTTAATCTTATTCTACAAATCAATTTTCTATTGTAAACCATTCCACCATAAATTACAATAAAATTACTTGATCCAAGTCGTGTCTGTGTGATCTGTACAATTCATAATTTAGTGTGAAAACGAACACTGGCTAGAAAAAAAAATTATAGCACATGCATTAATTTGTATTTTTTGATGGTAGGATTGGTGGTGTAAATTGTTTGATACTCAGTTTATACAGAAGAGTTCACTGTTCGAAACACTTGATACCAAACATCTCAAACTACCACTCTGGAAAATACAATTTGATAGAAGTACAGTTTTACAACTACAACAAAAATGGAGAAAAAAAAAAATGTGGATCAGGTTTTTATTATTTTTTATATCAAAGTTATGATAATGCACATTTCACAAGGATAGAACTCCAAACAACCACATACACAGGGCCATTTAACCAGCTCACTCCATCTTTATGTATAATGGTACAAAATATCTAAAACAAGTCATTCACTTCCCAACAGAAGCACACACACCATTCATTCATACTTCATACAAACAATGCAGGAAGAAAACACTGACCAGATATCCATAGGATGGTGGGTTAAAGGGACATACTGTGTGTTCATGATTTAAAATAACTTAGTGAGCTGAGATCAGGGACTGGAATATGTACATGCTAAAGGCGAGATCATTCTAAACATGCATTCACTGATAAATTAACACAGCAAGCCAAACAGTTTGCTGGTTATTCTAACAGTATCATAAATAGAAAAGCCTTTTTTACATGTGAGCACTAGACTTAGAAGTCATCTACGTCTCTGCAGGTTTTGTAACACGTGCCCCACAAACCTGTTCAAATGTAAAACGCCATGATAGGAACAGTAACAACTTGGGTGGTTTTCTTCACATTGAAGCAGACCTGGTTCACACAGCAGCTGAGGAGGATTCATGGCATTTGTTTAAAATGCTACATGGAGCTCCAGTTGGGTGGAGTTTACTCTCGGCTAACAGAACAGAAACAGGATTTGATCCGCGTCTGTGCAACAACCGCTCAACTGGTGCTTCACTGAGCTTGGAAGCAAATGCAAATAATACAGTGTAAGCCAGGTTTGCTGATAAGAACACATAATAAAACAGGAATACAAAAAAGGTCCCATCGTCGCAGCAGGACAGTTAGAGGAATCAGTGAGGCTCGAGGACAACAGTACAACCATCCGTTTCTCCTTGTGCAAGACTTCAAGTTGTCTTCACCTCTTCTTTTGGTCTGAAACACAAACAGTAATGGTCAATCTTAGTAATTTTATTTTTTTTCAACAGCTGTGACCATGAAGGTTTTACAGGACCCACACTGGTGCTTTGACCAATCCTTGTGTACAAATATCTCAATGAGTCTTTAATAAGACAACGACTATTTTATACCCACCACACTACAACAGCAATGAGTCCTAATCAATTAAGTTGATTAATAGATTAGTTGGCAATTACATTAATTATTGATTAACCTCTTAAGTCATGCAAAAGTGGCAGACATTTGCTGGTTCCAGCTCCTTAAAAGAAAAACAAAACAAGTCTTTGGGTTTTGGCTGTTGGTTGGACAAAAGAAGCAATTTGAAGACGTCACTCAGGGCTCTGGCAAATTGTTAAGAGCATTTGTACATTTTACAGACTAAATTATTTGATTAATCATGAGAATAATAAGCAGGTTAATTGATGAAATGAAAAGAATTGTTGGAAAGCAAACAGAGAGGGACAAAGGTCATGACACAAGGGATTACTGAATGCAATTCTCTTACCCCGATGTGTCCATCTTCTCTTCCTCCTTCTCCTCTTCTTTCACTTCTAGGAGGCAAAAGCAACCCGAGTGATTATGAAGATGTTTGTTCTTATACAAGTAACAACTCCACTTGTGAACGAGACTTGCCTTTCTTTTCCTCTCCTTCCTTCTCATCCTCCTTCTTCACTCGTTTTGCCTTCTTGTGGTTGGCTGCGTTCCTGCGGCCTCCTCCCTGCCCCTCCGCCTCATCCTCAGAGTCAGAGAACTCCTCCTCACAGGCTATCCTCTTGTCGTGGGCCCGGACTGAAACACACAACACACATCGTTAACAAAAAGGGATAGTTCATTAACGTCCCTGGTGTGTGTGACCATCTCCATTGATTCTGTCTAAATCTGTACACGTCTCTTACTTGAAACGCGCTTGTCGGGGTCCTCCTCATCCTCGTCTCCGCTGTCGGGGTGGGGAGCGTCCTCTGGTATCGCCTGCATCTGGACACCAGGGGCGTGAGGCAGCATACGGAGGTTTTCAAAGAGCCGCTGCTTGATCTTCTCCAGGTATTCGTTGGTGTTCTGGTTGGTCATGTTGGACGGGCTGATGTGCAGCTTGAAGTCGGGCCCAAAGTACTCAAAGTAATCGTTGTAGGGCAGCTCGTTGGGGATGGAGCAGTCCAAGGCCACCGCAGTTTCATAGGTCCAGCAGCGTGCCACGTTGCGGATGGTGTAGCCTCCACCGCCAAGCATCAGCAGGGGAAGGTTGAAACTTTTGATGTACTCGACACATTTGGCGTGACCTTGAAGAACACACACACACACACACACACACACACACATACATTAAATTCTCTCTAAAGAAGAAAAACACAGGATTGTCTTGGGAGAGTGAAATGTGTTTTTACCTTTGATGGTGAGGTTGAAGCAGCCCAGTCTGTCTCCAGAAAGAGAATCAGCTCCACACTGGAGCACAACTGCACTGGGCTGGTACATCTCCATGACTTTAGCCATGATCTAACACACACACACACAAACACACATATTAACAACACTGTTCTGAAAGAGTCTGATTGTGAGGATTAGACAGTTCTTAAAATAAAAGCACTTACAGGTTTGAAGATGGCTTCATAGGACTCATCATCAATACCGTCCCTAAGTGGGTAGTTCACTGCATAGTATTTGCCCTTTCCAGCTCCGATATCCTACACACATTACAGAGATCACTCAATAACAACCCAAACACACACGCAATCACACTAAAGACACTCCAGTGATCTTAAAAAGGAAAAAGAGAACAAACTAACAAACCCTCAGATCTCCAGTGCCAGGGAAGTATTCCCCATACTTGTGGAAAGAGACAGTCATGACTCTGTCGGTGGTGTAGAAGGCCTCCTCTACTCCATCACCGTGGTGGATGTCAATGTCTATGTATAACACCCTCTGGTGGTACCTAAGAGGAAAGAGAATTCAGTTAAATGATAACTTAATATTGATTAAATTAAATGTGACAGGAAAATAATAAATCGGCAACACAAATCTATATATAACCTATACTATATAATCTTTATACCAAAGATGCACCAATTGTGAAATTCTGGGCTGAATTTTAATTTTTATATTTGGCAAATGCAGATTACGATGTCCTTTTGTTGTTGTTTATTTTGTTTTTATTGGGATTTATTCCACCTTTTGTGTCAGGGAAAAAAAAATGTGTCCAAGATTTTGTTCTAAAAGATTTTATTTTAAGCTAACTGATTCAAAAGCCTATTTACTCTGCTGTATAACTACTCATTCAATGACTGGAATTTAATAACCTACATTTGCAAGAATGTCACGGGCCAATGGTTGATGAATGTGCCAGCGCAAAACTGATGTGACCCATCAGATAGGCATTTGAAACTGTTTATTTGTTTGTCATCTCAATTGCCAATAGGCTCACAGCAGGTAATAATAATACTGACATTCAGCAGATAGATTCGTGCATCTCTACCAGATATATATCAGGGTAGAAAACAGTCAGCTGCCCGAAGATGATGTGACTTAAAGGTTAATTAGCTGAAGTAAGCGCTTTCACAAAGCAATTCAGTCTCCTTTATCTATTTTTTCCATACATTAAAATGGATAAGGGAATGAATTCCTGGTATATAAGAATATTTAATGCATTTAATATCTACTAATCGAAATAACAGCAAAGTGAAAATGTTGTGTGTCCATCTTAAACCAAATAAATGCCCATACAGACAAATGGGCGAAAAGCTCAAACATAAACCGACCATTTTGTTTTGAAAAGATACCACTGACTGATAAGAAAGTGAGCATAACAAGTCTCTAATTAGCATCTGCAAAAAGGCATCAACACTGCAAGAACATGTGAAGTGGAACAATACAGAATTTGGCCTGAAAAGACATGCGTCACAAATAAAACTCCATAGCAGATGTAAATGGAGTCCAATGAATCCATATGTTCAAAGTACGTTCTAAATTTCTCTCGGGGCCCAAAACAACTAAAACCCGACAGATGGGTAAAAGGCGCGATGGCTGAATACAAAATGAAGTCAGCAGCTTACTTGAGCAGCTCCAGGATGGCCAGGACGATGTCGTTGACGTAGCAGAAACCAGAGGCCTCAGACTTCTTGGCGTGGTGGAGTCCGCCGGCCCAGTTGATGGCGATGTCTGTCTGCTGCTTGTTCAGCTTCAGTGCACCAGCTAGAGGACGGAATGAAGAGAGCACAATCACAACAGAAGGTTTGGTGTGTTGATAGAACTGTGGTTGTTTCCCATTAATTAAGGAGCAGTGGAGATCATTTGTATGTTTTTAAACAATATATATTATCATAATGGACCTCTTGTAATCCAATACAGCTTTTCTGAGCCTCCGCTGACATCTCAAGGGGCAGGAAATTATTCTAGTTTGACTTAGTCAATAATCAAAAACAAACTCATCAAAATTTAAGACATTTTGAAACCACTATTTTAGGTTTAAATTGAGGCTTATACTTCAGATTTATTTCCAGTTCCCGGCCTTATCATAAATGTCACTCCTCTATGAAAGTGCTGCAGCTGGAGCCTTATGGGAAGCAAGGTTGGAATAACATACCTACAGATCCACCCGTTGAGAGCTGGCAAAACTCAAACAGACCATCAAACACTGGACAGTCCTCTCCGACATTAACTGTGAGCATAAGAACAAGAGGAGAAGGTTTAATAGATGTGGACAGTGAGAATACTTCAGTGTACATTAGAGGAAAATCAGATGACACTCACATCTCTGCATCTGTTTGCTATACTCAGACATGTTGTCTGGTCGAATGGACCTCAGGAACTTAATGTAGTCATCACTGTGGTATTTTGTCATCTCTTCACCACTGGCTTTGTGTGGTCTCTGGAAACGGGAGGAAAGATAATGAGGGAGAAAGTGACAGCTGAAGCTTTGCTCTTTATCAGTGATCGATATTTGAAAAACATCTGTCTTATTAGTCAGGTCTAAGACAGCCAAACAAATATGAAAAACTCCTATGTGACAGCCAGCAACTAAGAAACTGTCAACTCTTTCTGGGTGGAAATCACACTTCTAGATGTATGTTCCGCACACGCAGCACGCAAAATGTAGACTATATTTAAACTGCGCTTCTAGTAAGACTTGCACTTAGTGCACCTCCAGGCTGCATCTGAAATACGTTGCATAAAGACCTTGACAGCCTGTACCAGATGGGTCATGATGAAAATGTGTAACATTACACGCCTAAAACAAAATGAATAAATCCTGCACAATTCTTAGCCATTGCATTTGTCAATCAGGCAACAACTTCCCAGACCAGGAAAATGGCTTCAGTCAAAGCTTTGAAAATGATGGGGTCATTTTCTCTTGTGGCAGCAGAATGACACATACAATTTATGTATAGAGCTGAGTGTTGGGGGTTTGTGTGCAGTGGTACAACTCACATAGATCTCCATTTTCCTGTAAAGTCCATAGTTGAGCAGGAGGTTGTGTGTCATGCGGATCCTGTGGGGTTTCATGGGATGGCCCTGGCCATAGTAATAGTTCCCCACATCCCCTAGGAAATAAAAGATTACCCAGACAACGTTACATTACATTTGCTCAAAAACCCTTCAGCCATTGATACCATGTGCAAAGACAACTTCATGCCAACTTCATGCCCTACATCTAATCCACCTAACATTTTTTTGGTGCACATTTTTTCCCACAAAAATATATACATTAGAACGCCTGACAATATCCACATTAAAAAAAGACGCAAATAATTCGATCATCTAATTTGTAATTTCTACACTTGCATATGCAGCATGTTCTTGCTTATGCACAACAGAAAGGGGAAGAGCATTATAATCCAACAGTTCTACTCATTTTCGCAACAGCATCGCTAAATAATCAACCTGTCAAACGATGCAGCGGTCCCCACTTCTCGGAAGTTGATATGAAGTTGGGGGGACAGTGATGTGATTAGCACCGGTTAGCTTCGCGGCTCCTCAGTACCCACAATGACCGAATTACCACACGTGCACGAATCATAAAATGTTTTCATGAAACGAGCACCGGTTTTTGCATACACTGAAACGGAGGTGAACGCCGGGCGATGTAACACTACGTGCGGGTTCAACCTGACATCTGGTGAGCTCAGCACCGTGTAGCTAAAACAGGCTAGTTAGCCGATCGAGCAAGCTAACGTTAGCACGCTAACACCGGCTAGCTAGCTTGGTCGCACGGCACACTTATGGAAGAAATACATGTCAATTTTCTCAAACATCTTCACGCACTCGAGACCACACCTGTCACTGATAAAATGAGCAGCACACGTTGGATATTTACCGTCATAGTAATAGCAAACTTTTTTCTTTGTTCCTTGAGACAGCGCCATTTTACACCAATTACCCCACTGCTCCGTGCCCACCGGTTCCTCTCCTGCACCACCAAGAAGCTCGCGTTGAGCTCTTCTCAGCCAATCACAGATGCTCTCCCCGCCCGACTGGGATGTGCCGGTGTTACAAACCAGCGACCGCCGAGGTTGCAGCTACAACCAGACAGTGTCTAGACTGGTACAGCTGCACGAGTCCTCTGTGTTTCATTCAGTCATGTAGAGGCGCAGTAAATAATATTACGTCATTTCACAATTGATAATTAGTTTATTATCAGTTGATGACATGTTAACAACTTCTTCTGTGTTGCCCCCCTCTGCAGGGAGGTCATAAGTCAAGAGAGTTCATTGTCAAGTCCATTTGATTGTGATCCAGGATGACACACTTATATGTATAAAAGTTATTCAGAGAGAAGATCACACTTCCACAGGTTGTGGAAGCAGTAGCTTCTTCCTGCAGTCACGCCTCACCAGTAACACCATTATTTATTTATTTTTGGGACAATTTTACAATGATTTTTATTATTTATTTACTTATTTGTTTTAAGGGGCACCATCTAGTTAAATATGACTGTTTTCCATAACTGAATAAACAAGCGGTCCTTGGCAGAAAATAAGGTCCTCAGAACACTGTTTGAAGCTAGAATCGTGGCAGGGTCCGCCACATATAGGCAAAGTAAAACAGTATAAAATCGTCTTGTCCTTTAAAGTCAGTTTTTATTTTTGGTTTTATTGAATTTGTTTGTCAATGCAGATTTTTTTTCTGATTAAAATGTATTTTGAAAAACGACAGGGTGCACCTTTAAATTTTATTCTATTATTGATGCGTGATAACTTAAAATCACCAGCCTTCCTCAGTTTGATACCGCCTGCCTTAAATGTAAAATTTGTCAGCCATAAGATATATTATAATGGGTTTAGATGGATTTCCTCTCCATTTATTGTTGGTTCAGCGCCCTAATGTAATTTAAGTATTTGTTGATCTAAGTTTGGATCACATCGTCTGAGATCCTACCGACATGTGTCGCTTGTTGTTTCATCTTAACTTGTCACCTCAATGGGACAAGAGGGAGCCAGGTGTAGACCTTTGAAAAAAAAACAACTGCATTTTATTTCTTCTTCTCCATTTTCTCAACTGAGAATGATTTCAAAGCCAGTATTCATAGGTGGTCCCGGCCAGATTTTATCAAGGCACCGAAAAAACAGAATATTTACAAGCAGATGTATCTAATATAGGTAAAAAATAAAATACAAAAATGAATAAAAAAAAAAATGTACAAATGCATTTTCTAGCATTTCTATACATTTAAAAACACAATTTGTGAATGATGCATGCAATGTAAAAGTGGGTCAAGTCAGCACTCTTTGTCCTGGTTGAGACTGTTGTGTACAATGAGACTGATTATGCATATTGATGCAGCAGGCTTAGCAATCAGCCCAACCTCCTCAAAATTACTGGAACAGATTGGGAAACCAAACAAAAGGCGATGAGCTTCGTGGAGTTCCACACGATGGCCACCAGGGGTCAGTGTGCGCTCACTTGTGTCTGGCTGCAACTTCCAAATCTCTGCAGACCCTGTCGCTGCTCAGTGAGAAATGCTGCACCCCTGAGCGGATCACTCACAGAATCTCATGTATAGTATGTCGTGCAAAAAACAGTAAATGTAGTAAATATACACTGGAAAGGTTAACTCCTTGTGGTGCAGACATTAATAATTCACAGTTTGCTGGACCTGCTGCTGCCAGCGTACAGTGTAAAGACGTGGAAGATGTAGGTGTAGGTTTGGCTTCCAATGGCTTTGCTAGTCATTTATAGACACTTGTTATAAAATAAATCTGTTTGAGGTTTAATATTCATCTTTCTGGAGAGGAGAGAGCTGTATCAATGTGGGGCTACAGCTTTCTTTAAATAATTCATAATTGTTTGAAGGCTGGGTCCAAACGTAGCTCAGATCTCAACTCATCAAATCCCCATGTGAACTAGGTCAGCTCGCCCAGAGAAGGACCGCTCCTCTAAATGGAGGGAATACTGTAGATGTGAAGGCTGAGAGATTGGTGGTGGTGGTGGAGGAGGAGTAGGGGGGCGGAGGTAATGGTGCTGATCTCAGACTAATAGAGGGCCAGGGGTCACTGGAGCTAACAGAGTAGTGTTGGTGTGTTCAATTACCTCCAAGCCAATCAGCTAGGAACATGTGGCCGTTCATTGTCACAGTGTGACCCATGTGACGTGTGGAAGGAGCGTCACCGAATCTCATACGGATTGAAATTCTGGTCTGGCGCTTTCATTTTTGCTGTTGAATGACTGTCCTTTTATATGTGTGTTTGCAGCTCAGCCGGTGTGAGCGCCAGACCAATAATGGTTAATAATTACACGAATGAGTGGTAAAAAACGTATTGATGTCAAAGTTTGGCCTGTTTAGATTTTCCGGGATGCAACTGATGCAAATAAAGCACTAAAAAACATACTACCCCCACTGTAGTGTGCAGGTGTCTTACCATTTACTGTAACCACATGAAATTCAAAAAACGTCTTTATTACGCGTGTTGATGACGGATGATTCCTTTTGATTATGATGTTCATATCAAAGCCAAATTATGTAACTCGTGCATTCATAACCACAGGTGACCATTGCGTTATAATTGTAGCGTGTCAAGTGGAAAACTAAACTCAGAAATGACAGTTGCATGGCAAAATCGAGCTCATACCACACCAAAGAGGCTGTAGTAGTAATACCCCAGTGTGCGCTCAGCTGATAAAGGGTGCACTTTATTGCTTATGAATTGAATTAAACCATTCAGTTGTAAAATTAATGTAATATTACATCTTTCAAAAGTTTAATTGTGGCGCTTTAGGTTGTATTTTCAGGTCAACTATAGAAGGATCTGCTGTAGCTGCGACGATTTTTATTCTTTCTTCACGGTTCCATTTGCCTAATAAATGCAGACTTTAAAACGATGTAAAATGTCAGGGCCAATGGAGTGTGAGCCTTTAAAGTGTCTCTCCGGTTTCTATTACTACAATAATTAGATGAATGAAAACTGTGTATCCCTAATGTAATAAAACTCTGCTGCTCCTGGATCGCTGCCAATGCGTGTTAGTTGACACTACAGTGCTATAAACACTTGGAAACAGGCTCCGGTTCCTCTCATTACACAACACTATGTAACACAATGTGATGCATGATGTGAATAATCATAAAGACACATGAACGGGCAGGTAACCAACATTTATTTACCATTATCAACTTTACAATAAAACCAGTAACATCTGTCAACATTAGCAAAATAAAGAACAGAAATCAGTCCAATGTATTTACAGAGACAAAGCAGATTCAGGCTCACACACGACAGATAAACAACTCTGCTTCATATCAAACCGCAACAGTGAACATAGCAAGCTTAAGTGTTCTTTTTTTCATAGTAAGGTAAAAATCAAAGTTGTCTATTTTTTTTTTTTTCTTCTTTAAACAAACAAGTAATAGCTTCTCTGAATCTTTAAGATGGTTCTCTATAATACACCACAAAATACTTCAAATTTGGGTTAAAATATAGGAATGTAAAAAGTTGGCGAGTCTCTTTAATTTTCTGATTTCATTTTTTTTTTTTTTTTTCTATTCAACAGTCATTTCAAGTGGTGGTGGTGTCCTAGTATCTCATCTAGCTTCATTCCTTCAGCAAGGAGGCATCTTGATCTGCAGATTTTTAGGGGAAAGATGCTTTGACTCCCTCCTTCTCCATCCATCCTTCATCTGTCTATACTTCATGGTGTCATTAGCTCGCACTCTAGCCATTAAAATCCATTTTCCACATGGCGACCAGCCCACAGCCTAAAACTCAGTCCAGGTCCAGATGTCGCGCAGTAACCAGGGAAGTGATCTAGTGAATCTAGTCTGTCGTCTTGTTATCATGACGAAAAGTGGCACGTCAAAGGAGTCTCTCACATACATGTGTATATATTTACATATACATATATCCATATACATATGTATACATATACACATATATATATAAATATATATATATACT
>OMLP01044734.1:7747-23745 GCA_900302685.1 Spondyliosoma cantharus
TGTGCCCGCCACTTTTCACAGAAAGACTTCGGGTGGCACTTTTTTTCCACTCCCCAAAATCTGACTCTTATATATAAAATGAGAGGTGTGGAACACATCAAACTCACTTTTGGTATATCTCGACTAGGGATGCACGAAATGGATTTTCCTTTCAGCTGATACTATAACCAATAATTATCTGACTCTCATGGCCGATACCGATAAAATAACCGATAATAGAAACATGCTTTTTTTAAAAAAAAAAAAAATTGCTAACCTGTCATACATGCACGCCTGAGTGTAAGAAAAGCTACGATTCAGTGAGCAAAGTTGTTTTATTTGATATTCCATAGCTGTAATAAGACTTTTTCTCTCGTGTTGTGTTCTTGTAAAAACACACCAGTGATGACGTGTGTGACTCATATCTGCATTGCGTCACACATTCAGGTCGAGTAGCAGGTGCATCAGTTCTGGGCCATGAGCATGTTTGTTGTTCTCTGTTTTTATTGGATGCTCACAAAACATCTTTAATCTACATCTACCATCACCTACTGTGTGCAGATGCTGCACTTGTTAAGTCAACAAGTCAAGCAATTTGGCTTTGTACCATCAGCTCGATTCAACAGCTTTAATTTCTTTATCTGCCGATAACAGATGATAGACATTTTTCATTATCGGGCCGATGATTTATCTGTCCAATCCAATATATATCGTGCATCCCTAATCTCAATCTCTACTATTTATGCATAATGTCAAGTGTATCTGGTCGCAACAGAGGAAAGATTAGGGAGTCAAATTTTGTTTGGTGGCTTTAAACATCTGCAAAAATCTGAAGGGGAGTCATTCTATAACATCAATACCCTCACAAAGGTATTGTTTATTGATCAGCTCGTGCTTTGGTCACTCACCACCAGTATGATAAGAAGCACTGCAGGTGTTCGGCTCTGTGTAGTCTTTGCGTGGTGCGATGACATTTGGCTCCGACTAACGTCTGTTTAATGACATCAGATGAGACACGTCTGCACACCTACTTGGTGATTTAAATACCACAAAGGCCCACCGGTCGTACAAAACAAAAGCTGTTACTGTGCTGTAATGTAGTTCCGATTTCACACTAATAGACATGGATCGTGATTAATGCTTTAACACTTGCAGGGAACGTGTACAAGGTCAAAAGTATTTAAAACTAATTTAGTTATTAAAAGTTAGCTCTGAGGGGCTCTACAGCTGGATTCTGACTCATTTAGCTGCATACAAGACATACTGGGAACTACAGAAAACCCCTAATAAACTGTTATTGTAGACATGTAGGAGTATGATTAGGGTCTTGTGAAAGCAATCAAAAAGCATCCCTAGGTGTCAGTGTTCTGACTCATTTCAGTGCCGAGACATGTTTTGCTCGTGTTTTGAGTAAACGTTCAAAATGAGGAACGAGGAGGTGCTTAGTACCAATTAATATATTTTTGTGAAAGTAAAAACACATTGTTTTGGAAAGAAGAGGTTGTTTACAGTTCATGATACGTGTGTGTAATTCTGTCCTAATCTGAAACTAGTTAAGAACATTTCTAAAAACATCCTATTTTTTTTTTTTTCTTGTTTGGGTGTCACAAATATGATGACTGCATTTTTTTTTTTTTGTAGAGGATTATTTGAGTTTCCTGTTGACATTTTTTTAATCTGGTTAACTTATGCATATTCATAGCAGCAGTGTGGATGTGGTGGGAAGGTACCTCTCAGACGCAACGCAAAGGGTCTGAAACCACATCCTTAGTCACGCCACTGATGATGACGCCTCCGTTCTGACAAACCCGAGCATGTTCCACCAGACTTTCTCACAAAGGCGTCAGTGCATCGGTGACTCTGTAAGGTTGTTGACTCCAGTGGCAGAATTTTACATTTGAAAAAAGGTAAGATGGTTAATTCTTTCATTTTAATTAGAAATAAGAACGGGAAATGTTGATTAAAAATGTTCTATTCAAGATGGTTTGAGTGATAAGTTGCCATTAATTGAATTGCCATTTAATTCAGACTAGTAAACGTTAATGCCTGTTAATAAATGTATTTAATATTGACTTTATGAATGGTGTTTAACACATGTGAGATTGTAGATTTCTGTAACTAACCTTTGTCCCAGCAGCAAATCCCACCTCTCCCAAATCTTTCATTAAATGTTGAATCATTTTATTTTTTTACAAAACAAATCGATAACCAGTATGTCTATGCTTAGTTTCAGCTGCTGGGTTTCCTCCTGTCCAACCAGCGGCTGATAACAGTGGGTTGTCCCCATGGCTCTTACACCTGTGTTCTTATTGTTGCTGTGGGACCTCACTTTGTTCATTCATGGCGGTGAGTTGGCTTATCTAATCAGTATCGTGTTCTTGTACTGAGATTGTACTTGAACTGAATGACGAAGGATATGACAAAGTGATTCCCCACTTAATGTAATCTAATGCTTCAAGATGAGCTTAGTATTTTACTTTTGTAAAATGAGTGTGTGTTTGACCTGATGGTGCGGCTTTTCTTTGAAACTGAGCATTTAGCTTCAGTGAGATTTCCTTTGCAAAGAAAATAATTCACGCCGTTCGACATTCGTGTCGAATTTAAATACAACCTTGTTCGACGCGCTGCATTTGTCTTTTTTCTGCTGCAGTTACGCCTTTCTGCAATGTCACCTGCTCGACCGACTACGAAACTTCACTGAACTGTTCCTGCACAGGCCCTCTGCCGACATATTCTGTCCTCATCGACGTCAAGTGCAGGTACAAGCTGTCTCACACCACGAGCTTTAATTCCAATGATGGTCTATTATGGTTGTCTGAATTACAAGTAATTATGTTAAGGATCACCAAGTTGGGTCGTTGTTGAATATTGTGCTCCTTTTAATTGTAATATAACCAACATTTTGATAGATTGCAGGCCGTCAGACGCTTTTGGGTAGCTTTTGAAAATGGAGTCGCTTCAGAAGAGTTGTTTTGATCTAATGGAAATGCTGTAGGGTGCTAATTCGAATTTTGACCCAGTGCACTGAATTGCACTTCCTTCAGAGCATTGCTGGAAATTTCCATCAGAATATTTAAATTATTAACACCCTTTACTGAGTCATAACCTCCAGTTTATGTCACGTTTAATGGTCAAGGGTGTAAGACATGCAGCCCAACTGATTATGCAATTATGAGACCATGTTTTTAAAAATGGAATTTTAACACTGCATCTTTTTGTTTGTTTGCTTTTTACATACATTTTTCTTTTTTTTACATTTTTAGAAAGATTCCTCAGTCAGACATTTATCAAGAGGGACATTTTACAGTTGGGGAAAAAGAAATCCACAAGCAGCTCCTGGTGGACAAACTATGTAATGACTACACTGTCTCTAAACGACCGTAAAGACTCAAACAGAGGTTTTCAAAGTGAGGGGCGGGGGATTCAAAGGGGAGGCTGTTTGAATGGAAGCGAGAAAATTAAATGATTACATTAGTTATTACAATAATTATCAAAGGAGATTATGTGGAAAAAGCGCACAGGCGTGTCATTTTTCAATTGCAATTTTTCCACTTTCCCAGAGTCAGAAACCAATAAACGCTTTGGGACAAACCTTTTTAATGTATTTCTATAGTCTGAAGTTATGTCACACAGCAATATTTGGCTGTCATGGCTCAATTGTTGGGTGATTACAGGATCAAATAGCATGATCATCCAGGAATTGAGCTAGCCTAAAAAAGTAAACTAAGGGTGTTGAGGGGGCGCCTTTTTTTAAGCTTTTTCTGAGGGGAGGCCCACTGTCTCAGGCTTTGAAACCACTAAACTGAAAGTAAACTAAAAACTATTAAGATTCAATTGTTAAGCAAGCATGGCAAGCAAAAATGGCACACAAAAAAAAAATTGCTGGCTGTGATAATGAAATGAATGTTTTTGGATTTTGGACTGTAAAGTGCATTAGCAATCAATTTAAATCATAAATAATCACTGTGTTTTAGATAATCAGGAAAATAATCGCAACATTATTCAATAATGAAACAAAATGTCATTGCTTCGTCGTCTGTTGATGTATTGTTCAGGCTCTAGTAAATAACTTTAAGCAGCTAAGACTGAAACACACCAGCATGAAGCATCACTGTGAGGTATTGAATGTTCTCTCTATGTGACCGGTAGGCAAGTAGACAACAATAGGATTTTTTTTTGTCCCTCTAATGTCATTTTACCATACACAGACATTAACGATGGGATTGGAGCTGTTCTTAAAACCTGCACTGCATCTGTTCTGTTCTAGCCCACTCACTGAGATAAGATCTTGACTGATGTCACAAGGCCTCACTGATTATTAACACACTGTTTATCTGTTGTAGGGGTGAAGATCATTTTGAGGTTAATGGCTCGTGTGAAGTCAAACCACCTCAATCCTGGTGTGTTTTGTCTCCGGAAATGTTCGATGACGTTGCATCCATTGGAACCATTTGTACCTCGACAGTCATTCAGCATGGTGACTCAGTGATAATGACCGCCGTTGAGTCATCCTCATGGGCCCTGAGTAATGTGGGTAAGTTAAACTGATAGTAATACTTGATTTGACATTTCATTTTCTGTCATTACTGTTGAACAAATAAGAGGCTAACACAGAAATGAAAAGAGGTCACCGCAGTTGCTTCACTTTTGACATGAAAATGTGTGTTAAAGTTGTTGATAAGAAGTTGAATGTCAATTTCTAAGAATCCATTCAGCCTGAGCTTTTCTTTTCACGCAGTTTAGATGTAGTGAAACGCTCCAAACCCTTTCCCTTTTATTTAAAACTGCAAAAAAATGTCTGTTTTCTTCAGAGTTCAGAAAACCTTATCACAAGAATAATACTGGCCTAACCCTTACCCAAATCGTGGTTTGCCAGCAAACGCTCACCCACCTGCTCTACCCTCCAGATTAAACCAAAAGCTAAAAATGATGTTCAACTGCCACTTGTGGTGTGGAGTATTATTGGCTTGCACACATTTTCAATTTCATAATTTTCCTCTTGTCCTCTTGGGACTGTGCTTTCACAGTGAAACTGCCGCCTCCTTTTGATGTTGAAGTTACGAACACCACTGAGGGATTGTACAACATCTCTTGGGACCACGAAAATAAAGAAGATTGTCTCCAGTACATAGTGCGCATAAGAGAAAGCAAAGACTTGTCAAAGGTAATAATGATAATGAAAGTGGACTGGAAAGAGGCCTTTGCACTGTTTTACCATCACATGTTTTGGATATCAACTCTCATGCAAAGCTGTGCTGTGTTTTTGTTCTATTCTCACAGGATCCAGTTTATTCCCTTTTTTCCGAAGAAAAGCACATTCTGTTGAAACAAGAGAAGCTGGGGCCACATTTCAGCTACACTGTGGATGTCCAGACCAGATACTGTCCTGGGGTTCTCTATGAGGGTCCATGGAGCGAGTGGAGCTCCACTGCACAACTGGAACTGACTGCAGGTATTGTGCTGTTCCAGGATACATCCAACTTTTATCTCGTGCTAAATCAGACTGTTGAAAGATAAAAAAAAGTAAAAGATATTTTTAAGGTTTTTATGCTTCAAATTGTCCTTCGCGTGTGTGTTTCTGCACTGCTCCTCCATGCAAAATACCATTCAGAAACGAGTTTGCAAAGTTTGTTAATTGTACAACTTCTGTCACTTATTCTTTTTTTCCAGATAATTTCCCCCTCACAGAAAGTAATTATTTATTGTTATCCATCGTCCCGTCCATCATTGTTGGCCTTGGTCTCCTGTCGATACTTGTGTGCTTTAAAGGAAGGTGAGTACCGTAAACACTGGAGTTATTTCTTTTTCTCTAAGTATGAGAATGTCAGCCCATTCCTTTTTTAAAGCACGTGCATGTGCAATTTGTAATGGTCAACATTTCCATATTGCAAAACCACAATGGAGTTTGCCAGTTGCCACAGTGTTATTTGCCTATTTTCAAATTGGCAGTCCTATAGAGCCAATTATTCTCATCATAGAAATAAGATGCGGAAATGGTGCTAAAGGCTCCATTTCCTTATGAACGCACACATAGCTGAATCGGCATCCATTGCCCAGAAAAATAACTCAGCAAAATGAAAGAAACTTAAATCTTAAGGTCAGCAACACTTTGTCTTCCAGTAAATGATTAGCAAAGCTTCTCAGTGCTTCAATCTACGCTTTCCTGGCATCACCTCCCACATATAGAGAAACCACTGCTGTGCTGTACGTGCAGAAGCACAATGCACTGAAAAGGCTAGCAGACATAGGAAGTCATGCAGAGCATCAGTGTCAGAGAACCGAGAACACCTCTCTGATAAAGCGCACACGGTTACATGAAACAAATGCAAGCTCAAAGTCGTAGAGGAACTTTGTGCTCAGACAATTTTTAGTTTGCTTCGTAGACATCTGTGATATTCATTCAGACTGAGATAAAAAACAATCCTACCTTCAAAAGTACGATATTTAATGGTTATATAGTCTTTTTGCTGTTCTCTGCTACAAGCAAAGAAAAGAGAAGTTGTATCTTGTTGTCATGTTATGTCTAAATTTAGCCTGAAATTTTATGCCCTCAGTGTTGCATCAGGTTTTTCCCGCGGTGTAGAAAATGGTGCAGACTATCAATAATCTTCACGGTATTGTATAGCAGGAATTCTAGTATGGTGACAACACTACTGCTTTTGTATCAGTTACCAGAGACAAAATATTAGAACACGTCTCAAATCAACAGCAGCAGAAAACTGCAGCCTCCAAAGTGACACCTCTGTGAAACGGCTTCAACAAGCTATTCACCATCATTTTCTCTTGCTCTTGAATACAAATGATAATAAATGTGAACTTATTTTACCGAGATCTCCTGGCACAAAGATATTATAGTGCAGTTTGTTATACGGTACAAAGGACCCCTTGTGTGACCTTTTTGTTTACCAGAGGTGCTCTGCAGCATCTCACCTTCACCACAGAGAAGATCATTTCATCGTTATTTTTAGTTTCTTTATAAAAAAAAAATGGTCTCAGAGTGGTTCCTTTCATTTTCACATCGACATCGTTTTAGGCTGCATTAGTTTTAGCTGATGTACCAAATAAACTGGCGAAATGAGTGCATTTCTGGCGAACTAAAAGCAAAGCCCGTGGAACAAAATGGGTGAACATAAACACTGACACATTAGCACATGATTACCATGCGGGTTTGACATATGTGAGCAATTTTTAGCTTAATTGCTTTTCTAAGCACTAAGTGGAAAAATAGCGTTGCAATTATTTTTGACAAATATTACAATATGCACTGTTATGGAGATTGATCATTTTTGCACCACTATTGTCAGTTGTCTATTAAATCATGATGATGTGACTTGAAGGCCGGCGCATCTCTGCACCACCACCGAATGCTTTTTTGTCCCACGTTCAATGCTTGTCAAAAAATTGTTTCGTGTTAAGAATCGTCTCTAGTCTCACACAAAGATGTGGCTTTGACTCAGTTTTGCACTGTATAATTATTTTATTTGATAGTTTCTATTTCCTCTGTTTTAATAACAAAACTTTATATTTGTTTCAGGTATTTGTGTAATAAGTTCCAAGTGATTACATACATCCCCAAGCCAGATGATTTTTTCAAGCCCCTCTACGACAACTATGGAGGGAACTTCAAGGTAAGACAAAGCAACACTCTCACAGTTCAGTAGGCTTTGTGTGTAATTTCCAAATTGGCCCGGCAGGTGTTGCCCAAGAGGGGACTTTCGGCACATCTGGACCCTGCTCAGCGGGACTTTCCCTTTGACTTCACATTTAAGGGCCCTCATGATGTGAATGACTCAGTGTGCAGGGGCTTCAAGAGGCTTTTCGTTTTTCGTCTGTCAGACATGCTGTGGGTAGATACCCAACCTGTTCCACCCCAGTGGAAAATACCCCTGCTACATCGATTTCAGTTCTTTGATGTGTCACTGCGTCAGGCTGAAAACAACCTGTTTTTCACTTGATAGGGGCACAAAGTGAAAATAGTGTGGTTTACGTTTCTTTATTGTCTTACGGATTTTTCTGTGATTATCTTTTCCATCACCTTTGTATATTTTCCCCTCATGTAAATTCTTCTTCCTGTCTTTTAACAGCCAGTTGTAAACTGACTTAGATAATTACTTCCTCTTACATAACATAACAAAAGAAACTGAAACGCACCCAAACGAAAATACCTAAAAATATCTATCCACAGGATACGTTAATGCTGAAATTAGAAACAATGGTTAAAATGATCCGTGTCCAGTAAAGAAGCAGCTGTTAAATAGTTGAAACCCAGATCAGGGGTATTCAGCCATAGAGTGTTGCTGACTTATATATTTCATCAGTATAATAAATGTTTTCCTGGTCCCATATTGTAAAAAGTGAGGTTTCCAGGTCTTTTTGATGATGAAACAGGTTATTTGCTGTAAAAAAATATGTTGCATTCAGTAACGTTGCCTTTAACAAACCACCAGGACTTCTGTAAGGCTGTGTTGTCAGAACTATACAGTTAACGCCCTGAGACACACACCCAGCACGGCTGTGGTTGCAAAAACTCCAGCAGACTTGATGCAGGTCACAGGGTGGACGTGCCTGCTCAGGCCAGTTTATTTCCACAGGTGGACAGATGGATGTGTAGAATTTTTTTTTTCTCAGACTGGGGAATAGTTTTTCATTCCATTGCCTGTACGGGTTATACAATTTGCCTTAAAGTGGATTTTATTGATTGTGTTTGTGAACTGTGTGGTGCAAATTAGTTTTGATTGGACACATAAACAAAAATCCCCTTGTGAAGATAAAGTCAGAGTGCTGGGAGGGGTAAACATCAACTGGATTTTTCTGGGAAGTCGCAACTCTAAAACGTAGAGAACCACTGTAGACGCCTAAAATAAAAGCAAGAATCTAAATATGAGCATTATACGGGACCTTTAAAGGCCCAACACGTGTGAAAACGAATGATAAATGCCTCTGGATTCACCTGTTTGATCAGCATGTCACTATTACTTACATAGAGTTTTGTTTTGTATTTTGATGCTATATCTGTTAAAAAAAGCCCTCCTCCATTCCTTACAATATCATCACATCATCTGTATTGGAGTATTCTGTCAAAAATATTGAGATAGTTCATCTTGTCCTAATTGCTCCTGGACAGAATTACCTCTGAATGGAATAATTTAACCTTAATCAGTCCATCAAGTTGAGCTCAGTGTGGAGTTACAAACATTGGTCAGCAGAGTGCACTGCTGCAGCCAGTGACAAAGAGGATATACTCTCAGAATGGAAATGAAGACAGATAACAACACAGAAAAGTGCTTTATTTAGCACTAATTTGTTGCAATTCTCTCCACTATACTAAATGTGCTAATCTTTTATGCTATTATTAGATTACAAGCAAATACTGTCAGGCAAAGCAAGATTGTTTACAAGCATAGCAACACACAGACATGGACACTGATAGCCGCATGTGCCTTTTTGAGGACTTCATTAGTGGACATAAGAGCAATGACATGTTGATGATAATCTATAATCTACTCCGATCTCTGCCAGTAAACAGTTTCTATGTTTCGATGACTTTGATGCTCCCCAATGTCTATTCCAACATTCTTTCAAATAATCCACAAAGTACTTTAAATTTGAATTTGCCACCGATCTCAAATCAAAATTAGTTAGTTTTTTTTTTGTTTGTTTTTTTATTAAAAAGGTTCACATACATTTAGCTTCATATTCTCCTGCACAGTTTAAGGATATTGCACTCTCAATTTCATCAAATTATCACATCATCCTAAATCTGAGGTTCTGTAAGTGCAGTCCTTGTTACGCCTTGAAGAGGTTACATCTCATCTCATCTCTCATTTTCTTTTTCCGCTTATCCGTGAGGATGTTACCGCCTTTATCCCCCCCGCACAAGGTGCCAACTGCACATCAGGAGCAACTTTGGGGTTCAGTATCTTGCTCAAGGATATTTCGACATGTAGCTCAGTTCCGCCCCAGGGGAGCCGGGATTCAAACTTCCGATCACTAGTCGACCCGCTCTACCCACTGAGCTACAGCCGCCCCCACGAGATTACATCTGCTGTATTTTATTATTTGTACGTCACATCTGCAGGATCACTGCAACAGCCTGAACCTCTTTCAGAAATCAATGTTCTAGTTTGACGGCACTATCTGACTCTTGTGGTGCACTCTGCTTGCTTTTTCTCAGCCGATCAGAGACGAGTCAGTGATGTTGATGAGCTCCGTGCCTCAGGATGTGGTGGCTTTTGAGCAGACTGATTCATGCTTATCTGGGCATCGCTTTGCTGAATGGAGGCTTTAGTTGGCTACAGAGGCTTGTCATTTCAGTAACACGCAAGTGTTGATGGGAAGCCACGTAGATTTGTGGGGAGTCATACATTAAAAGTATATCCTAGTAAAACTCAAGTATAATATAAATATATATAAAATGGGCTTTTTTTCATAATGTTTTTGAGTTAATCCCTGCAGTCTGTTCATGTTAGGCTGATCCACTCCACAGACTTTGCTAAACTAGAAAATGCTCTTGTTTAATCCCTAAAAAGGCAATCTTATCAACATGCGGTTAGAAGTATTGTCATTCAAAAAATGTACACAAGACAAACGTTCAATCACGCAGGTATTAAAGAAAACTGATGTCCTTCCCTCAGGGAACCCTGAAATATTTATCTGTAATTTAGCATGGTGTTATGTCTGTACTGGGCTTATTATTAGATCATTGTGGTCCTTAACAGTAGTAGCTCAATGTACAGATGAATCATGATGAACACCATGAGAACCCCAAGTAATAGTTTCATGCTTAGTGCCAAAGCTTCTCAACCACATGTTATATCAAGTAGTATTGGTGGTTAAACACGTGCTGAACAACACAGTAGATAAATCATTTCTTCTCTTTGATAAGTTGTGTGAAAATGCCCTCGTGCACTTTATTTTCAAATATGCAAATAGATTTTTTTTTTTTTTATCAACACGCTGATCTACTTTCTTGATGAGAGTTAGATGGAAAGTACACTTGTGTGACTGAATGCTAAAAATGAGGCTACAGGCAACAGCTGCTTGGTTTAGCTTAAAGACTGGAAGCTAGCCTGTCCAAAGGCTAAAAACACACAGCTCACAAATGAACACTTACTGAAGAGTAAAAATTACCAGTTGGACCGATATATTGTTGGCCGATTATGTTTCAAAATCACTTATCGGTCGGGGTCTAGTGGCTATTATTGCCTCCCATTCAAATCCATTCTTTCCGGGCAAAAGAGCAAATAAAACATTTGCATTTACGATACACATTTGAGTGTGATTTAATTCTTCTGATCTAATATGAAGAATATGCAACTATTCCTTTAAACATTCGATGTTACCGTGTATTTAG
Organism: Spondyliosoma cantharus; assembly: GCA_900302685.1. Taxonomy (NCBI): domain Eukaryota; kingdom Metazoa; phylum Chordata; class Actinopteri; order Spariformes; family Sparidae; genus Spondyliosoma; species Spondyliosoma cantharus. The sequence goes on from OMLP01044734.1 coordinate 19,080, forward strand.
TCCAGGACTCCAAATTAATGTCTTCCATTTTCTATGTTGCAGGATTGGGTGAAGTCTGGATTCAACGAATGCGATTACAAGAGGAACAGCTCACAGTTTCAGATGAGAAGTGAGAAGCAGCCCGACGTCCTCCAGTGGAACAATGAGAAACCACCCTACACGGAGGACAACGAGACCAGACAAGGTGGTCATTTCCTCCATGTGCTGCAGCCTCACAGCAACTCATTGCTGTTCTTCCAGGATGGCGGCAGTTCACAGGGCACCGGTCACTCCACCGGACACATCTCCATCCTTACTGTGACCCTGTCTGGAGAAGAAGAGTTTGAGGAGGAAGTCGTGTCACAGAGGTCCCTCAGAAGCTACCAAGGTGGAGAAAGCTTTGGTTTATTTAGAGGAGACAACAGGGAACAAGCTGGCTTTGATTTGGAGGAACATCCGATGGCCAGAGGGCTATTACCACATCATGAAAACCAAATAGTGAATGAACTGAACTTTCAGCCACATGTCCAGCTCAATGAGCCAGAGAGGGTATCACTTGACTCATTCGCCTCAAACGAGCCGTCAGAGGACGGCTACCCTCACGTGGACTTGGACACCATTGACAGTGGTTTTGGAGAGTGCAGCAGCCCAGGAGCCTCAGACTCAAACAGCACAGAGCAGATAGACTCATTTCCTGAGCACAAAAGCTCAAATTCTAACTATGTCAAGCAGTGGATGGTATGTAGCACTATTCAAGAAGACTCCAGCAATGCAGAGAATGAACTCCAAGAAATACAGTGATTAGCGTGGCTGATTTACTGAGACAATTGAAAATAGTTTAAAGTTTAAAAACTATTTAAAAGATTTCCTGATATTTCCAGAAAATACACTTGAACTTAGTTTGTGCACTTTGTATTATGTATATAGTCAGATTCCTTTGATTTGAAATTGTTTGTTATTTTGTGATTTGATTTTAAAAGACAGTTCAAAGACACGGTACTTAACAGAAAACTAGAACCATACACTGTCTGAATTCATGTTTCTCTCTTTTGCTGAACTAAGACGGGCTTGGTTGCCAGGCTAACTCATCGTCTGACACATTGAATTCAAACTCGACACGAATGGAAAAATCTCATCTAAACACTTTTGGTACGTCTTTCCGCAATCAAATCTGGATTGGTCAAAATAAATCCTCAATTCACTGAATAAGATGTGAAAACATTCCGCCCGTTGCTGATCTCTGGCTCTCGCTCAGCCCTCTGCTGCTTCACGATTCTCCTGCTCGCCTACCGTACCTTCTTGCGCCCAGAGTCATAGTCCACAGTCACCGCCGCACCTTCTTTAGTCCCGGTCCAGCTGTGTTTACTGGGAGGCTGCTGAGCTCATTTGACCACACTCACTCGCCCGTCATCTTAGGACGCTGTCCGCCAGACTCCAGTCAGCTATCAGAGGCGCTAACGGAGCTACTACCTAACAACAGCTAGTTGCTACAACTAAAGACAGGTACAGCAGAGTGCACAATGAGCAGTTGGGCTCCCTTCGAATTCTCCCCTTTTCTTACAAATGACATCTTTAAGGACAGAAAGTGATGAAACTTCACATATGTCGTGATCTTTTAATTATTTAGCTTTTTTGCTTTTTAAATGTATTAATTTATTAATTGATGATTAACAGTGTAAAGTCTACCATTTGTCTAGTGTCTAAGGGGACACCTTTGGCTCCAACATGTGATCAGATGTTGCACATTGCTTTGATTTATAATGCTAGATGATGTTTCTGTTTATTTTGTCACTGTACATACAGCTTCGTAATGTCATGGTCATGCATGCTTCATTGGCTGCAGCACTACAGCACCAGCAAGCAAGATGCCTTATCAAGATGTCTGATAATGTCTGTTTTCCTTGCACATGCATTTTGTAAGTAACCACTGCAACCATATGTCCTGTTTTTGTGCAAAGTCAGTAAAAAGTGCGAACTTGGAACAAATGTTTATCATCTGTACACACGAAGAAGAAGAAAATGATTACCACTGTGACTTTGGCCTCATTCATTTTGTTTGTTCACCACAAACACTGAATGTATGTGGAGTATATTTGTTCTGTTTTACAGAACTGCTTTTATATAGTTACACAGATAGTTATACATACAAAATACCATATTTTAAGGTATTTTGTTGTTCTGGGTCCATGCTCCTGTTGTCGGAAAATGTAATTCTGACATCACATCGTGATATTTGAAGTTTTAGAGCATCAGGGGTTGAAAGATACACATTTCACTGATAATATCTAATAGTGTGTCTGAGGGTGGATTTTTCCTTCTGAAAGGGTTCCTGGTGTGGGAGGGGGAAATGTGGCATGTTTACTTTCCAGGTCCAGAGTTTCCCTAATAGCAATGGTCTCGCAGTGTTGATTATTAAAGTACGAGTCTGTTTTTTTACCATACCTGTTACTGTCTACACTTTCCACAACCCTCTGATGGTTCATCAGCATGTGAGGCAACAACAGCAGACAAGGCAAGGTAAGGCATAAACACTGGGCAAAAGAAGTGAAAAGAAATGTCAATGTAGTTTGGCTTTGAAGGCATATGATCTTGTAAATTTTGGAGCAGATACAAAAAAATTACAGTCAATCGGTTTCAAACTGCATATATTATTCTGTACATTGAAAGTCACACATTCAGGTCGAGTAACAGTAAGTAAAAGATTTCATTAATGGGGAGGGACTTAAAAGAAAACAAACACTGGATCGAATGCAGTGTCATTTTCATGGTCAGCACGCAAAGACGTATTTTTCACACTTTTGACTTCCACTTTCTGCATTCCTCAGAAGCATTTATGTTGCCCTCAATGTGGTCCAGATGATAGAACAATATTCCCTCTATGTTGCAATGGTATGTAACCTTAAGTAACAGTGGTTTTCAGGGTCAAAGCACATGACATTTGAAAAAAAAAAAAAAAGAAGCCATTTCACAAAACAAACCGACATCAGAAAACACAAGCAAAGCATCATACATTATAACCTTTATTTAATCAAGCAGTGTCATTGTGGTAAAGATCTCTTTTGCGAGATGAGATGTAAGATGACACGAAACATGGCCAGTCACACGCAATCAGGCAGAGAGAGCGATGATTGATTGTACGACTTCTCTACCTTCAGCAGAAAAACGTGTTTCACTGTTACGAGAAACCTGCGTCTCTTTCACTTGCAGGTTCTGCGCCAGTTGTTCCACATGTGTTTTTATGGTAAGATTTAAAGCGTGACCATTCACAATGTCTGTACCATCATGTGAATGAAAGGAGAGGGAATTGTAAGATAGTGTGATGGGTCCTTGGGGAGAAAACATTTTATAGCGGGATTATGTACAAGTTCGTAGTCATGCAGAATGTCTAAAGGAGACATAAAATCTAGAATGAGTTAGGGTTAGGGTTGTAGAAGAGCCATGATCATAACATCAAGCTTGCATCATCTGCATAATAATGTATACTATGTAGATTATAGATAATTATACCATGGTCTGGGGGAATACTCGATTCTGATTGGCTGCAGGGTGTGTATTAACCCCTGATATATGGACACCTACTAAGTAGTTCCAGTCAAATTGTCTGTTCACCGGTCTAAATTAATGCGCTAGCTGCCTGGCAACAGTGAGTGCAGTCCGTCAGTCCTTCAGTGCCTCTGAACACCACAGGATGGCGACTGTAACACACAAGCTGCAGAAACACACTTCCCCTCTAAACTTACTGATACTTTGTATCACATAAGCGAATAATCTCACTGTTCAACTCTCTACTTCAGGCTGCGGCCACAGTAACGTTACACACGGCCGATCATTTGTTCGTGAAAATCTTGATATTGATTTGGGGACAATGACATGACTGGTTAGCTAGCTAACCTTGTTGTTTAACATACTGTCAAATTATATTTACTGTTTGTCAACCGTACGCAATGTTATTGACTTTGAGTATTGCTAGCATAGCGTTAGCTTTCTGGCTCATCGCTGAGCGGACTAGAATATCTCCTGTTGCCAAGTCGTTACTAAGGTCCGTCCTATTTACTGGAGGAGTGAACAACGTTTCCGTTGTATAAGAACCTTACGGGAGGGTAATGATTCCAGGTATTAGTCAAACCCTCAGGCGCTACCAGGGAAACTAAGTTATGGCTTGTGAAAAACTTTATATTTTGATTGTAAAACTCTTGAAAATATAAATTAATGGTCTTAATTTCTTTTCTTTGGCAAGTGACCATGGTATAAGCAGGATAATGCCTTTCGAGGTGTCCATAATCAGGAGTTAATGGTCTTGCCTCCGCGTCGTCCATTAACTCCTGATTATGGACACCTCCTCGGGCATTATCCCTTACTTATTGCCTCATTAATACTGTAAGTATTACAGTTCTGAGTTTGAATTTCTTCTTCTAAAAAAAACTACATAGTGCCCCTTTAAACTCCAACTCTACATGCATGTGCAGTTTAAGGTGCTTTATCTGAGTCGGTTGGTCTTGTTTTCAGTGGTTTGTATAAGGTTACCTAACTTTCAATGAGGGGGGGCTCAATCTTTCCCTCCTTGCTGCCCCTCCCAACCCATTCATCAGTGTCATTCATGAGGCTCGCGTCTCACACCGAGATGGAAATCAGCCGTTGAACGTGCTCAGCGTCTGAGTGAGACCTGGCCCCGGGCTTCAGCCGGGGG
>OMLP01044734.1:23765-111742 GCA_900302685.1 Spondyliosoma cantharus
CTTTTCTTAGTTTTGTGACCAGTGTCAGCTTTAGTTTATTAAAGCTCGCTTTTTGTTCCCGACGTCTGTCTCCGGAGTCTGCTTTTGGGTTCACCACTTTGAGCTTCCCCGCGATTCATAACAGGGGGGCTCAATCTTTCCCTCCTTGCTGCCCCTCCCAACCCATTCATCAGTGTCATTCATGAGGCTCGCGTCTCACACCGAGATGGAAATCAGCCGTTGAACGTGCTCAGCGTCTGAGTGAGACCTGGCCCCGGGCTTCAGCCGGGGGGCAGCATGTGGACTGTAAGTTATCTACGTGGGTTCGTCTCTCCTGGAGGCAGATGGCGTCGGTTTATTATTCAGCTTTAAGCTTTGAGGTGGTTGTCTAACAAGTTTGAGTGTCGTCATGTGGCGCCCCCCTGTCGAGCGACGCATCACCTATCTCGTGAGTAAACGTTAGGAACCGTTGGTTTATCTCACTCCCTCACTAACCTCAACTTCAGTGGTCCGAACATTGCATTTATCGTATGTTTTTTGTGTGTGAAGGCTCCCCGGTGTCAAAACTAGGTCATAAAAGTGGAGAAAGTAATTGCAGGTAGACTGGAACGTAATGACGTTAACGCCGAACATGTTATATCACGTTATGCTAGTAGTCAGACTTCTCTAAAGTATTGATACATCCCAAAGGGCGCGAGGGAAGCAAATGTCCCAGGTTGCATTCAAGTGTCGTGTCAGCTCATTAAAATAGTACTAACATTACTGAGCTATTCTGTGTTTCCCACTCATGCGCGTCCCCTTCCTCCCACTCCTCATGTACACTTAGCGTGGGTCAACATCATTAAAGTTAGCCTCTTACAAGTCCAGACCTCCAAGGACCTTTAGTTAATTATAGAGACTTTCTAATTGACATTAGCAAAGGGGGGGCAGTGGATAACAGGCTAACCTTGCATCTCAATTAGCATGGAGTTTACTCTGTTGAGCACATCTATGTATTTATTTACTCTAAGAATAACAGGATGTGAGTAATTGAATGAGTTTTTGTGCTGCTGCTAGTCGTTTTCCAGTTTCAAAGGACAGCCCAGTGGTGTTTTGGTTTGTCAACACTGTTATACTTGTAGAAATGACAAGACTAAGGGTGTGCAATGTCTGCAATTAAAATGCAATTCTTAAATAGCTGAGCAGAATTTAGACTACTGAGGGACTCTAAAACAAAATAATATGGACAGAGTGTAGGGACCACTGTGGAAACTCTTCCCACAATGCTCCATTCAACAGCTTCCTGAGCACTGAGGAATATTCATCACCCTGCCGCATTTAGTTAAGAGGGGTCGATTCGGTGTAATCTGAATGTGCAATCTCGCTTTTTTTGTATGGACCACCTTGCACGTTTCCTCTCTTTGTATTCCAGGGAGCGCTAACAAAAGCTCTTGTGTTTCAAGGCTTTGAATCACACTGCGCGCCCAGAACAGGGACAGGGTTGAGATAAATTTAATCATTCGATAAATTGATGATTAAACTCGGTATTCTTGCTTTCTTACTAGAAGTGTTGCAACATTATAGAAATGGCTGGAAAAATCTGCAAAGGAACATTTTAAGTCTAATCAGTGTCAAACAAAACAGCTTTTTTTCAGAAGGAGGAAAAACAACAACAATGATTTCAAGCTTCTTTCTGTGATCTAAATGACTCACGATTTGGAGAGGCAGCATGGGAAATCTGTAAATTCCTTATATCAGATTATAAAGCAATGGTTTCAAGGTCAGTGTGATAAGAAACAGCAGATTCATCCAACTTTGACAATGACTCCTTCTGTAATAACAAAAATAACGAGAAGTTATGTTAGAAAAAGAAGAGTATTATTTATGATTACTATATAAACTGATTTGATTGTAGATTTGTTTACTTTTTGTTATTCACTCATCGATCTTCTGACAATTAGAGTAAGAAGATTTACTGGGTAAGAGTTCAATACTGCACCCAAGTGATTGTGCACTCAAACATCATGTCTGGACACGATACACTCAAACCACTGATTATGGAATAGCTGAAGGGGTATTACATCAAAATGCAGTACACAGTACTTTGAATTCCAGAGCAATTAGGTTTGATTTGAGGACGTCACACCACTGACCAAGAGAAACTGTGTGGGAATCCAACTGACCCTCATATCAGAGACGGAGAAAATTTCTACTCACATATAATCACACGAGGAACGTCAGCAAACATAACTGTAATTTGCTGTTGTACATTTGTACCAATCCACAGTTACCATGCTTAATTGATGTAACTGAAATGTTGTTGTTTACAAGGGATAACGTCAGAGCCATGAAATATCTAATATGAAATGAGGTGAAACTGTGATTATGGATGGGACAATAAAAAAGATTTTATTGCAGAATGCGATAAAAAACACCCTCTGACAATAAATTGATCGTGGTGAATTTTCCTTTTCGGGATAACCGTAAATCAGGATAATCATGAAATCATCTCACAAATGACTTGGAAAAGCTGTTCAGCTCGCTGACGCACAGTTTTATATTGGTTTCCTTGGAAGCCTGTCGCCATGGCTGAAGACGTATCTCCCACAAAAACAAGTTGGAATCAGATCTGTGTAAATAATGTGGATTTCAGACAAAAAAACGACAGAGAAATGAGGTTACCACTCTTTATTTATCCTTTCTTTAAGCAAGTAGAGCTTATGATTTATGATTACAAAGATAAGAGTCTTTGAATGGTTGTTTTTCACAAAAAAAAGATGTGTGTCCTATTAGTGATGCAATAAAAATATTCATTTCTTAATGAATTGATTGAGTCCAGTGTATTTTAGTGCAATTTTAATGTTAAAGTTTTAAGAATATTTCGATGATTATCGGGATAATATCGTGACTAGCGATTATGTTGGACAGGATAATTGTGACATGACATTTTCATATTGCCCCATGCCTAACTGCGATACACGCACGAGAAAATTCAGTTATAGCATACCTCACATTTCTGAGTGGAACTGGAAAGCCAAAAATGGAGAAATATTTATTACTTGTTACTTTATTACAGCGTTAATACTTTGGTCACTGTCAGAATCCTGTTCCAGTGATCTGACTGGTCAGTGGTCGGGCCAGGGTTTGGATCTAATCCCCGGAGGTTAACCTGCTGTTAGCTGTGCGTCATACGTAGGGGACCACGGTAAAAGTGATTCCGCCTCGCAATATAGGAATGTGTACTCAAAATTAAAAGTATGCTACTGTAGCACAGTCCTAATTCTCATTTAATGGGAGTGAGCCACTTTAGTGTAAGCCTTATCCTGATAATGAGTTACTAAGCCTCTTTGGAACATGGCTTGTATGATTGGCTCAACTGTACCGGATCAAAGCACTGTAATCTCCAGCATGGAGATGCTCAGAGGTTGGGGATTTCAGATCAGATTATTTGTCCCATCATTGGTGCAGTTGTAAAACTTCAGAATGGTTTACTATTTAAGTATTGTTTAGAAAACATTCTTGATATATATATTGATGATGGTTTATTCAGAAATCAGTGGAGTGTGCACACAAATTTTATGCAGCATTGTGCAATTTACTGAGGGAAGGAGGGATTGAATAAAAATGAGGTATTTCACAGTGTTTTTGCTTCATTATGCATTAAGCACATTTGACACTTGTAAAATGAGATCATCTACATGATCAGCATTTGTACTGCTTTCTCTGGAAAGACAACACGTCCCAGCTTCCAGAAGTCCTGCCAAGACGGTATTACTAATGTCAACAACTCACAGTTCTTGCTTGTGCAAACAGAAAAACACATTTGTGTTGGATTACACAGAACATACAGTACAAATGCTGCATCCTAACATCAAGAAGATAAGCCTATGTAGAGATCTCTGAAAACAGGCTGTGTTTGCTGTGTTAGCTGTCAGTATTTGTCATGGGAAAGTAACTGCAGATGATTAATGTTCCAGATGGCAGGTGAAGCGAAGGTATGTCAGGTGAGGGTCTGAAGTATGATGTATGATTGGTCACAAGCGTATGACGGTAGTGATTGATGTATCTGGTGTGTGTGTGTGTGTGTCCCCAGGGTGACTTCACCTGGAGCAGCGTGTCAGGACGCAGCGTTGGCCTGAAGCCCGTCCCCGTGCAAAGCCTCTCAGAGCTGGAGAGGGTTCGTCTACAGGACGTGGCTTTCAGAAGACTCCTGCGGGATCACGACCTGGGCTGCCACATCACCATCCCTAAATGTATTAAAGCACACACACACACACACACACACACACACACGGTAATAGCCCACTTTCTTATCTGTCCCAAGCATAAGCGTGTCATGGCATGTCTTGCCGAACAGCAAAATGGCAGAAAGCGTTTCTGTCTCTGTTTGTTATTACATGCAAAGAGTTTTTTTCCCTCTTATGTAACGATGTGATGCTCTTGATTGCTTGCAATAAACTGTGATTGTTAAATTGATATCATGGTGAGAGACTGTCGTCTTTAAAGGGCTGATATGTAGTTTCGGAGAGGAAATCCAAACTCATAATTTTAAATATTTATAATATTAACGAGGTACTAATGCTCATAGATATTATTTTTTTTCCCATAACTGAATAAACAAGCTCCTCTCGGAGGAAAATTAGGTCCCAGAACACTGTTCGAAGCTAGAAAGGTGGCAGGGTCCGCCACATATAAACAAAGTAATACAGTATGAAATTGTGTTGTTCCTTTAAGGTCCCGTTTGTTTATTTGGTCATGAAAACAAAGAGAGTTTGTTTTTTAGTTTGTTCAGGCTTAAAAAAAAAATAAAAAATCAGTCAATGAAGATCTTTCTCATTTAGTCAAAATTTCTTCAACAAAACTACACAGTGCACCTTTAAAGTTCAGAAATGTTACGTATCATATAAAAATGCAAATGAGAGGCATTTAATTGTTTTTTATGTAAAACTAAGAGAGTTTGTTTATTTAGTTTTTTAAGCATGAATAAATAAATAAATGAAGGTCTTTCTCTTTCGATTAAAATATCTTCCCAAAACTGCATAGTGCACCTTTAAACATACTGTTTGACCAAACAAACCTCAACGTCTTTGTCTTGACACATTATGAAAAGTTTGCCAAGCTCGTTTTAAACTTGCAGTCATTGAGGAAATGAGCCTAAGATTTTCAAGTGGCACGAGTGAGAGCAGGAGCATGTTAACGAGAGCTCCCATATTGAATTGTGACCCCCTCTGCTACAGATGGCCACAAGCACAAGAAGTCACTGAGGCGGAAGTTGGATTCGTTATCTAAAGAGAAGAGCAGAGACAAAGGTAAGATGAGATGTGCTGGGTATACTCTATTCAGTCAGGGGAATGTTCACGCTCCCTCCTGCAAACTGTCTTCAGATGAAAAAATTCATGACACTCAGTGATATTTTTGTTATTCTTTTTCCAAAACCAGTGAAGATAAACAGTTGTTTTTTAGGTCTGTGAGATAGCCAGTGAGACCTGTCAGACTTTTATCCCCCTTTGGTTTCTAGTGTAGTCAGCCTCTGACACTCGAAAAAAGATACTCCTTGATAGTTTCGGGTGAAGCTGTGTAGATTCACTCAAGCAGATGTTCTCAGCTGTTTATACCCGTGGAGCTCTGAGTGATCGGAATCTACAGTACAGTAAAGAAGTCTCAGAGGGAGCTGTGATCTTCGACTGCCGCGCCCGCTGCAACAATGTGGCAGGAAAGTGATGTTCTCTGTCAGACGGGGCAGTCGAGGGAAATAACAAAAACAATCTTAAGTGGTGGCTCATTCATTACAGCCTATCCTCCAGCACGGCCAACCCCCTCTTTCCTCTTCTACCCTTCTGTTTACAAAGGCACTTCACAGAGTATGCACTCCCTGGCTGTGAATATTGAGTGTGCACTGCAGAGAGCTGTTCTTGGCATTTCTCTTGTCATATTTATTTAGAGCAGCATTTATTTAAAAGCTTATAAAGAATGAATGGAAACACATTTTTGTGTGGAAAATATAAGATCCAGAGGGTAAAATGTATAAAATGCTGACGTGACAGGCACATATTAGGAGTAATTCAACATCTCCCAGTTCACTTGGGGCCAAAGTGATGAACTTAAAGTCTTGCCTTTTTACCCACCACAGAGAATTCGCCCCAGGCGTTTGGCATACCGCTGTCACAGGTCATATCCAATGACCGCACACACAAGCAGCGGCACGATCCCCTGCGGGAGGGGCACAGTGACCCCACTGAATTGATGCTATCCTTCCTCCACCTCACCTCCAGCTTCAAAAGGGCCAACAGGGAGCTCTCCAGCAGCAACTCGTCTATGAGCTCCACTTCTGAGACCCCTAATGATTCACCTCTACCCAGCACACTAGACGTTGCCCCACGGACGCGCAGGAGGGTGAGGCATTTCTCAAAACACTCTGCGACAGGAAATCTGTCTGATTACACTTGCACACGAGATCTCTCTGGCAATTTATGATATTTTTTTTTGCGATGTTCACTCAGTGGGCAGATGATGCAGCCACATTTTATCACTCACTGTACGGTTGTCACCCATCTGCTTGACAGGGTGGAGTATCTGTGGACTGCATCACTGACCTTGATGATAACCAGTCTCGGCTCTTGGAGGCCCTCCAGCTGTCTCTGCCAGTAGAGGCAGCTGGCAACAAGGAGAAGCGTCATGACAAAAAGCTCAGCCTCAACCCAATTTACAGACAGGTGCCCAAGGTGGTGGGTCTCTGCTGCCAGCACCTTGAAAAACACGGTACACATTATTCAAGTAACACTATAGGGGAATGGTGCAAATTGTTAACGTAACATGCCATAGTCCAGCACATCGCTGTGGAAACTTGTGTTTGAGGTTGAGAATGAGCCACAGTACTGGCACTAAGAGAGCTTCTTCATCTTTATTCAGGCCTACAGACGGTTGGAATTTTCCGTGTTGGCAGTTCCAAGAAGAGAGTGCGACAGGTACGATGATTTCAGCTAGGTTGGCTTTAAAGGATAATTGAACCAAAAAATGAAAATGCAGTCTCTATCTACTCAACCTCATGAGGTTGAGTAGATAGAGACTGCATTTTCATTTCCATCTTTACCGGATTCTGATGAAGAGTCGGTAAAGTTTGGTAGTCCACCAGACATTTCTGGAGCTTCACAGCAAAACAGCGTTGTAGCATTCTCTGTGGTTGAGTAAATAATGACTGAAGTTTTATTTTTGAGGAGAACTTGTCCTTTAACACACCTCTGCACTTAAATATATTGTATTAACTATGAGAATCATTGTTATTCATGTCACTGTCACGACATTTCATCTAGCTACGCGAGGAGTTCGACCAGGGATGGGAGGTACGTTTGGATGAGGAGCACAGCGTCCACGATGTAGCTGCCTTGCTGAAAGAGTTCCTCAGAGACATGCCTGACCCTCTGCTGACAAGAGAGCTCTACACAGCATTCATCAACACAATATGTGAGGAGTACACATACATACGCTGGAGCCAAAAATAACAAGTCACCATGCTTTCGTTATATTTTTAGTTGTGTGGTGGTTTATTTTACTGACGTTATGCGGTGGCCTTTTTTTTGTCTGCAGTGCTGGATTATTCAGACCAAGAGAGCGCCCTGCAGCTCCTGATATTTTTGCTTCCTCCCTGTAACAGCGACACGCTGCAGCGCCTCCTCTGCTTGCTGTCCACAGTGGCTGCACATGCTGACGACAGCCTAGACAATGAGGGACAGGAGGTAAAGAAACTGTGCGTGCCCTGTTTCCATAGCAGTGTTATTGAGGCCACCTGTTTTCACCTCTCCTGGTTTGTCACACGTTTCGACACTTGTTGATTCCACCGTCACGTACAAAGAAATATTAAAGAAATGAGCAACTGTCACGGAATAATCCTAAAAAACGTAAATGAACTGTTTACAAGTTTAATGTGATTGTGATGAATTCCAGCAGCCATCAGAGGGCAGTAAGACAGATGTTTGGTACATCTGCAGCCTCTAATTTGAAGAAAGCGCTTTGCCAAAGCACAGCAAATTATGCATAATGATCCTTTGTGGGTATCATGATTAAATGATGCACAGTCAACATGAATCACCCTGCTGCACATAACTGCACAAATGGTTTGCCTCTACATGCATCATACAGTTTGGTCCTAATTTACTCCCCCAGTTTATGCGTTGCAGAGAATAAGAGGAGTAAGGAAGTGTTTCATGGTTAGAAACAGTTTATCTCAACATCTACATATTTGTGCCGACAGGCAACAGTAATTTTTTTCTACTCCATGAAGCCAGTGTATGTCAACAGCATCGTGATTGAAATACCTGGTTAAATGGGCAATATGGAAGTAATTTTAGTTGAAAACATGAGGAAAAATTCTAAAATGATCAACAGAATGTGAAGAAATAACAGTTTTGACATTATCTGTCTATTGTTAACCAGCTCCTGTGCTAGTTTTGTACACACCAACACTCCCCTGCTGACGGAGCTAACAGCGGCTACAGTTAGCTACAAGTTACTATTGATATGCTGCCCTCTATTTGTTTTAAGTATGAATTTGACAGGTGGCCAATTATAAAATATTGCACCTTTAATAAATATGAGATTAGAAATGTGACCACACCATACTCTCTTTTCTCCCTCTTGTCTTTGTGATTTTTTGGTGGTGTTTGACGATAATTTTTTTTACATTAATCTTTACATCAGAGATTGTTTCCCACAGATATAAAACAAGTTTATTCTTGGCATTGTCCCTTGCGCATACATACTGTGAAGGTGAAGCGGTCTTCTTGGTCCCTTTGAACAAAAGAAGGCAGAGCCAGCCTTATTGATGGTGGCAGGCCTGTGTTGGGTGCACATTCCCAACATTTTCCTGGGTGCCCACGAGGGTCTGTCTTCATCAAAAGACTCTCACTCTTAATGCCATAATTACTCTCTGCGTGTATTAGTTTTCATTCCTGTGAGTGAGCACATGGGGAGATGAAAAGAAAAATTAGAGGAATTTGGCTGCATAGTTAACTTTAATATAAATCATTTCAGTATAGAAATCATTTCTTGTAATTGGTGGGATCAAATTTGGGTTCTCAAAGGTAATAATTTGGGTGTGACGTAAGAGGTTTATAAGGTTGTTTTCACTTGAGGATTAATTCCTTTAGAATAAAGCATATTTTAAAGGAGACATGCTGATTGTCAGGCTCATAGCTTTATTTTGGGTTACTACTAGAACGAGTTTAGTTGTTTTAATGCTAAAAAACACAATTTTGATCATACTTTTGAGTGCTGCAGCACTGTATTCCCCTCTGAAATGCTCTGTTTAAAACCTGTCTCTTCAAGGCCCCTCTCCTGAATGCCCAGTCTGCTCTGATGTGTCAGCTCACACATGCCTCACCCAACACCATTAACAACAACAGAGCACCTGTTTTAAATCAATCCTTCTAGCCACTGGGCATAAATTATGCAAAAGTGTGACCCTGTGACTTAGTGTGATGTCACAATGTCACAGATTTAAAGGTGGGCCTACTGACAAAACGTTTGAGGAGCAGTGTTTTCTGTAGGAGAGGGGAGCTTCGGTTGGTGCGGACTTTGACCTTACGAAAAGCATAATAGGTGTCCTATAAGGGCTACTGAAGGGCTTGCATTACTGTGGCTGAAGAAAGGATTTCTTTCTTTCCTCTTGTAGATCACAGGAAACAAGATGACATCACTCAATTTAGCCACCATCTTTGGGCCGAACCTCTTACACAAGCAGAAGAACTCAGACAAAGAGTTTGCTGTCCAGAGTTTCGCCCGCGCAGAGGAGAGCTCAGCCATCATCAGCGTGGTCGAAAGGATGATCAATACTTGTGGTACACTATTTATGGTAAGCCTTCCGTACTGCAAACCACGGTTAAACAATCGTAAGGTCTTTGTCAGATCTTCCCTTAGCCAGAAAAGTGTTTACTTCTTAGGCTTAATCGAGTGGAGCACCCTAATAAAATATTAATATAACTTTATAGCTTTTGTGAAGGACTGAGCTTGTGCACACATACAAAGTAGCATCTCAGTAAAACACTGAAATCCATGCAGTTTGTTTGTCTCTCCTGAACCCTGTGAAATTCAGTGTAGCGAACACTCATTTTAAAAAGAGAGGCCTCACTGGAGAGGTTAATAAGTGTCATTGGCACCTCTGTTTTGTTTATACACAACGATTGGGAGTTAGGGAAAGATCCTCATCTCTATTATGTTTCTCCGCTTTCCGCCACAAATTTAAGTGCAGATGCAGTTAATTGGAGTATCTGAAAATGATCTGTTCAAGAAGCCAGAGGGCAGAAAAAAAGCCCAGCAGACATTTGCTCTGCATCATTAGCTCTGCTTTTCTAAACTGCTGTTAATTATTTTCGCCTCATAGCATAGAAACAACATGCTACAGTACATTGCATCATAGGCACTGTGAAAATACCCGGTAACATAAAATTGTTTGTGTGAAGGAGGAATTCAGGCAAGATAAACATTATGAAGAGACATGAAATATTTATGTGCAGGAGAGACATATAATTAATGTAATTGTTTGTGTGATTGAGTATTAAAGGTGCAGGCACATTAAAGGGCAGCACCACCAATTTTACACATTAAAGTGTATTCACCGGTCTTGGGGAGCAATTTATCAGATGCCATGCAGCTTCCTCTGGAGCCACGAAGGGCTTTATATTACTTTCTTCACATATGCAGTAGTACTTGAATGTGTAGAATTGGTGGAGTTGCCCTTTAAGGTTACACAGCGTACAGTGATAAGTATTTTTTATTATGTTCTGATTCCGTTAGGTTCCTGCTGACCTGCAGAATGAGGTGCTGATGAGTTTGCTGGAAACTGATCCTGATGTCGTAGATTACTTACTGCGGAGGAAGGCTTCTCAGCACTTGTGAGTTTCTGCCTCTTGTCTCATCCTGTGTTAGTGTGTGTGTGTTTATGAAAGAGAGAGCTGTCTCTCTGCCTCCAAATGATCAAGAATACAACATGTCTGATTACCCCTTTGGGATATTTGTTGTATACATCATAATTCTTTGTGTCTACAGAGACCCAGGCCCTCTCAGAGCGGAGGAGTCCTTCTCTCTTACCGACAGACGCTTATCCAACGACTCCATCAAAGCATCTAGTGGAGAGGTGTCTCCTTATGACAACAACTCCCCAGTCCTGTCAGATGGACTGCTGTATAAATTCCCTGAGGACAGCAGTTCGATGTCAGACAGCATCCCCAGACTGTCTAAGCAGCACAAACTCAGTGGCCATTCTAAAGACGGATCTGGCAGCACCTCTCCTACGCTTTCCACAGACAAAGGTGAACAAAATAAATTGCAACATGAACTAAACTAGTATTATAAGTTAAAAATTAAATAAATAGTTTGACACCATCACGCTTATTTGCTTTTTAGATGAGGAGTTTGATACCACACATCTGTAGGGTGAGTATTTAAGTGGAGCGAGCCGCCAGTTAGCTTAGCTTAGCATAAACACTGGAAACGAGGGGAAGCAGTTAGCCTTTGGCCAAAGGTACCTTTGGACAGAGCCAGGCCAGCTGTTTTCCCTTTGTTCCCAGTCTTTGTGCAAAGCTAAGCTAACCGTCTGCTGGCTATAGCCTCGTATTTACCGTATGGACATGAATGATATCGATTTTCTCATTTAAGCATCAGCGAAAACACAGGATTCCTAAAATAATTCTCTTCTCTTAATTCCTCTTCTTGAATAATCATGTTCAAGACAAAACAATCTCTTGTAAGTTATGTTATTTTAATAGATGGCAGACTTATTTTCTGTTAGTAATTTTACTCATATCACATTTTCATAGTAATTACAATAATAATTAAGCCAAATTAAGTAATCGTCTTGTCGCTTTTGTTCCTGTTAGAGGCCTCAAATGATCCTTTCTGGGACACCTGGCAGGAACTGCTCAGCAAGGATTTTACTGGCCATCACATCACTGGTAATAGATTCCTCTGTACATGTTGCTGCAGATGGTCTTGAGATATTTAATGATTGCCGGATGTTAATGAGCGCTGTCTCCCAGGCTCCCTCGGAGACGTGTCGGAATGTGAGTCGTACGGATCATCAGAGGAACTGAGCAGTCACCAAGGTAACAACAAGCTGCCTGTCAGGCCAACACAAACCTCATTGGGCGTGCTGGAAGTCAGGCCACACCTCCCGGTGACTCGCAGCAGCAGTGGCCCTCATGACCAGAGAGGACAGGCACAACCGCAATCATCATTACATCAGCGACTGAGCGACCAATCGGGAGCCATCAGCTCGGACAACTTAGCGGGAAGGACAGGACACCCTGTCTGTCCATTAATTAAGGTCAGGACGCACGGTTTGATTCCTCCTTATTACTCTGGACAGCTGAGGGAGACCCATATTTCTCACTCCACACCCTCCCTCTTCACGTATAAGCCTGACCCTCAAACCCCACAGCAGGCCCAGATTGTAGATACAGCAGATGGGCCCGGAGAAGCAAAGGGCCCTGGTGCACCAGACTGGCAGACAGAGAGGTGGCATATATGGCAGATACTGTCAAAAGACAATGGAGACACACTGCCTGAAACCCTGGTGTGATGCACCATTTATACCTATATGAACTAAACTGATCACATAAGGAGAACAGGGTCATTCTGCCATCACGCACTGTTTCTTGAATGTGTTGTTATTTTGCTGGAGTGTTCAACTGTATATATATGAATTTTGTTGTTCATGTTATCATGATATAAAATGATTGTTTTATCTAATTTTGTACTTTTTTGTAGTTTATTTTAACGTGTTATAGCCTTGAGATAACTTGCAACACAAACATCTACAACTGTATTTAGACTTGAATGGCATAATTAGACTTGAATGATATATTAATGCTTAATTTGAAGCCATGGCGGTTTTTCTAATGCTGAATGTAAAACTATAAACAGTGTTTATGTTGTGTTTTGGCTTAGATTTGCAATACTATGATGTGTACTGCTGGTGCTTTAATGTTGAGTTTCGTTACAGACTCATATTACAACCTACTTAGCTATGGAAATACTGCAGATATGTCCATATTACTACCCATGTTTGTTTTCCAAAAAACAAAATTGGAGGATTTGTTTTGTATAAGGCGTATTCCTCTATTTTAAGCAAAGGTAGATTTTAGTGAATTTCTGCACTCACTTTCTGTTTATACGTTATATATGTAAGAAAAGTAAAATAACAAACTGTAATTGGTATTTCTTTGGCTTTGGGAGAGATAGCCAAAGATCACTCTCTCCAGCTATGGACAAAGGTTACTGAAGTGGCACTTGCTAAACTTTACTGAATCTAAGAATAATATACAGTAGTGCTGCAAAATATACAGTATAGATGTAACCTACAACAAAAAGACACCATACAAGTTAATTCTGTATGACTGAGACCATCTTTTGGGGGGTGAGTCGCATAAATAAATATCAAGACTAATTTCTACATGATTTGCAATTACTTGTAGCTTTTTGTACACTTTAAGCATTATGTATTAACCTGTATTATAGATTTGTATGTCTTTAAAAGCAGTGATGGAATATAACAATACAGTACATTTACCGAAGCACTGTACTTGAGTATTTTCATTTTCTGCCACTTTATACTCCCACTATTAAATGTTTAAGTTAATTTATTTCATTGGTAATTGAATACTGAATACAGGACTGAATGGTTAACCAGGCTGAAAATTGCTCAACACAGCAGATACACAAATAATGAAAATGTATACTTGTTTTCATATCAGAAAATGACTTTTGATATTTAAGTACAATTAATATCAGATATTTTAAGACTATTTGCATGGGTCACTTTCACTTTCATCAAAGTAATATTTTAACATGACATCTTTACTTTTACTCAAGTTTGACTTCTGGCTGTAGCCACATCCTTTAACACATCTCTCGGTGAAATAAGTTAGCACAGTTGGAGAAAATTTATATAAAAGTCAGCGAGGTGCATATTAAACTCTTGTAAGGAGCATTGTTTTGTGGTGCCAGGTGGCAATCTAACTTGACACTTTTCCCTAGGAGTTCATTCAGGAATCAGCATGATGTTAAAATCCAATGGCTACTCAATTATTTTCTATACTGCAGTTGAGATCACAGTGAAACAGTAATGTGATGTGGCCACAAGGGGGAGGCATGAGACCAGGAAATGATTGTTTGCCTCCTCAATATCCAAAAAACATCTACAGATTAAATGTCATTCCTGTTGAACTCATTGTTTTCCCAATATGTTTGAGATGGTGCTTTCATGTGTTATGGATGATGACTCTATTTTATGTTTTGAAATATATAATTTTACACTCTCTTGTTTTGCTAGGCCTAGAGAGTACATTTTCTTTTATCAGCAGTAATCTTGTTGTGTGTGAATGAAAACAAGAGATCTGAGCTGACACATTTTGCCATAAAATAAACTATTCAGGTACTGGAATTGCAAGAAGTACTCAAAATAAGTGTGCAGTTCTGCAGGAAATGGAAAACCACTGAAATCTGGTACAGGTTACACATAGTTGATAAAAATCTGGAAACGCATATTTGAGGATACAGCTGTATGATTAGTTGCTAAGTGATGGATCTTATTGAGATAACTGAGATTGTGTAATTCAATAGACTGCATTATGAATGTGTGTTTTAAAGTGAGCAATCTGATTATGTTTTGAGAATGAATGTCCCCGCCCTGATAATAAACTCCTCTGAGTGGGAATTTCCCTCAACACAAAGATTTGTGGTTTAAGCTTTCTCGGCCATATCCGTCTCCGCGGCTGTGTGAGCCGAGCTGTATTTGGCCACCACACAATCCCAATTCTGACTGTGTCCAAAGAGACAGAACAGGATGTCTGGATGTGTTTTACACAGAATCCCTACAATGTGCCTAAGCTTTTGTATCTGCACCACAAATGTAGCAGTCTGCATTAAGACTATCCTGTTTAATGTCCTGGCTTTTGGACAACAAATAGCTTTATATTTTCCTTCATCTGTGACCAACCTCCTGAAAGCGAACAATCAAGATCCAATATTTAATTTCACGTCTTATCTTTGCAGCACTGATGGATGTAAGTTGATCCTCTGGCAGAGAGCTGCAACTGTTCCCATCAGGGGGTCCATCCTGTCTGAGTCCACTGACTGGCATCAGGAGCAGCTGCAGGGAGGACGGAGGAAGGTCACAACCGAAATGAGGCTGAATGTCCAGAAACAAGAGAGCCCCCAGCCCTGGTGCTTCAAGGGCGAGACTGATACACAAATCTCTACAGAAGAGAAATAGAGCTCGGTGGAGCTCATTAAGGTGTCGGATATTGCACAAAAACACTTTGAAATCAAAAGCTACAAAGCCTCTGTCCATGTTTTGTCATTTTAGATACAAACCCTGGTCTACTTAACATACTGCTGTACACTGACTGCTTGTCAATAACATCTTAAAGGATTACTTACCCTCAGGGTTTACCCTCCATGCTTATGATTGATTTTCTTTATTAATATTTTTTTTATTTAAAGGGAGAGTTCATCCGAAAATCAAAAACAAATGTGTCTGCTCTTTCCTGCAGTGCTATTTATCCACCAAGAATGGTTTGGTGTGAATTTCTGAGTTTTGCAGATATCGACCGTAGAGGCGTCAGCCTTGCCTCTGCCTCTGCCTCGCCTAATGAAACTAGATGACCTGTGATGCTCACAGCACCCAAAACATAAATTTGAAAAAAATCAACAGTAATGGCTCTGTCCAGAAATTATGACCCAGTAACTCAAGATAAGAGACCTTATTGTAGGAGCTACTTTCTTTTTTACAGAACTACAACCCCCAAAAATAGCACCGCATAGAAGGAAACGTCCATCTGCTCGTGGACAAGAGGCTAGCTAATGAAGCTAAATAAAGCTAGGATGATGACAGTAATGCTGATCATAGCTGTCATGATCACGTTTCCTTCTGCGTGGCTATAGGGAAGAAAGAAAATAGTCAATGGTGTCCCCCTTTAGCACTGGCTAGCTTAGTTAGCGAGCCTGCTCACAACAAGGCCTTTTAACCTAAATAACCAGGTCATGATTTCTGGAGAGAGACACTGCTGTGCTGAGTTTTTCAAGTGTTTTTTTTTTTTGAGCTTTGCCACCACAAGCTTTGTGTGATTGCAATCTAGTTCTATTATATTCAAGTGAAGTCCGACATCTCTCCAACAGACTAGTCAGACCAAATAAATCTAGTTGAATAAATAGCACTACATGTTAGAGATAAAATTTGCCTTTTTTTTTTATTTTGGGATGAACTCTCGCTTTAATTTTGTAGAAAATCAGGGAGTGTACCTTTAGGATCTCCTGCCATCAATCACTGTTAATGTGCTGCATTAACATTTTCCAAAAGTTGAGACAAGAAGCCATTTTGTGCTGATTTATGCTTCCACTTGTCCCCCCATTGTGTCTGCAAATGTATTTCCGATGCCTTTGGTTTAGAGGGACAGTATACAGCAATGAACACAATGCCTGTCATTTCACTGACGGATAAAAAATGTGCAATACAATAGTCAGCAAACTATTAATGAATGCAAGAGCGACAAGAGTCCACAATAGAGACTTGTAGGAGTCGCGGTCATGACTGGGTAATGAAGTTTGTTTTGAGAGGAACCAAAATTAAAGATTAAAGGATTAGTGGTGATTAAGCCACTCGGCTCAGTCCAGTTCAACACTTTATGGACAAAAAAATGGGAAGTTTTAGATATCGAGTGTCTCACTGGTTAAAAAACTTGAAGCCATTTCAGACCAGATCTGAATTTTGAGCAGCGCTCCGCTCTCTTCTTTCGAGTGGGTTTGTTTGAAGTAGCGCTTTCTTGTTAGACTTCTTTAATTTTGAATTTAATTTCAAGGCTTCCCAAATTGATTTATTTATGTTTGGAGATTATCAGACCAGAATACTGGGAAGCATCTTCTCCGCTCGCCTGTTTTCTGCAATCTCTGTGAAGCAACACCAGAGCTGTGTTTGTACAGCCCACAAAAATATCATTTCATTTCGTCCCATCTGCTCTGCTTCATATGCTCCGGTGGGGATAAATTTGATAAATATTTCTCAATTTGAAACAAGGCCGTGTTGAATTTGTTCTTTTTGATGTTTGCGTTCAAATGATCGGTGTGCGCGTGGGCTATGAAATACTCTACGTTAGTGGGTGCACATGTGGTGATCCCGGATGCACCGTGGGTTTTTTTCAGCAAGCGCATCGCCAAATGTGTTTTCCCCCTTCTCTCCTTGAATCCACATGCAGTTCAGTTGGGATGCAGGCTGTGTATCGGGTGGGACGGGGGATCAAGTTGGGTCAACCTCAATATGTCAGTTCTTTGGCAGGCAGGGGAGCGAATGATTCACTGTTTAAATTGTGTTAGCAGCACACTTCGGGACAGCCACCAAAAGGCCGTTTCCAACAGTCAGCTTTCAAACTTGTGCAGCAGGCAGAGAATTATGCAGCTGACTCCCTAGCAACATCAGGATTTAGAGCATCCAGATGTTTGCCTACGCAGTTGAAAATCGAGTGTGTTTTATGGGACGGCTATGAACACATCCATATCTTACTTGATGTTATTATTATCATCTTTATTTATTCTTTTATTGCTGACAGTCTCGTTGAGCCTGTCAGTAAGTCATTTAGGAGTCACTTAGCATTACTTCTCAAATGTCTGTGAAATATGTGTTTTACGTCCCTTCGGGAGAAGGCTGTCAAGTTTAAATCTGTCTTTTTTTGCGACTGATAACACACAGCACTGTCATGTGAAATGAGACGAAAGGGTGGAGGCTAATATTGTTGCATCAACGCCTGTGCAAGTCTCAGCTGATTTATACATTTTGTTGCACAATGCAGGCGATCATTACCAGCAAATGTTCGAGTTGTTCGTTTCTTGGAGAGAAGCTGGCAGTTTCTCGGCACGCTGAAGGCTACGTTTCTGCACTGATTGCAACAGGAGCTGCTGCTTGGAGACTGAAGTCGACACGTAGCATTAAATCAAGCCTCAAACATATAATCACACTTTTTTCATGCATCAAAGACAGTGCCAGCGGTTAATAAGTAAGCAGAGGATCGACCTGGGTAATTATCATAGAGTGACTCCAAAAAATGGATCAGCTCTAAGAGTTGCAATGCAAACACGAAAACACCTCGGTAATATGGCTGCATGCCTGTGAAGGAAGAAAGGCTTTAATCGGCACCTTTAAGATTTCACACTATTGTCCTGAAAAAGACACTGAGCAGCATTAGATGTTCTCTGAACATTTTCCCCACTGTGTCCTCCAGATTCCTGCTGGCAGGTTTCTCCTTCTAGCTGTCTCGGGTTTATTCTTTATTCCCTTTGCTCCCAGCAATCAGATATGTTTTCAAAAACATCCTGATTTCCCTAATGTGCTGTCTCATACTTACCCCCCCTCCCCAATCAACACATGATACAGATTACAGTTCTCTGATATGCAGGTCAGAGTGGAGATGTGTTATTCATTTTTGCTGCTGTAGTCAGCCTGAGCGAAAAGCAACAGTGCTGCAGCAACCACTGTGAAAGCCTTCCAACACTAGAAAACCACACAATTTCAACTTTGTAGGACCCCATGTGCAAGTTAAAATTACGTCATAACAATGTTATGTAACTTGCATGTTGAAGTAGACATGTACGCAACGCTGTGATCCGACCCTCTCACCGAAGTTACATAGTGCAAAAACAAGTCAAAAGAGGGCGGAATGGCTGGGACAGAGACACCGTTCACCCTGTTACAAGACACTGTGCCATCAACATGATTTGGACGCTGCTATGTCAGGTACAAAAAATGTATAATGTTACCTACTTTAGAATTTAGAATGGCACTCAGTAGGGCACATTCCTCCACCAAGGCCCAACATGCTAAAAACCTGCTACATCCAGATTTCTATTTAGATCCACATAATTTTTTCCTGAGAGAATGATGGAAAATGTTGGAAAATGTCACAAAACGCCCCATCTTTCAATGTGAGAAAGGGTTCCTAGATCTGATCCTAGATCCGGATCCGCAGCAAAAGTTAATGGGGTCTATTCTGAGCACAGAATCTTCCTCCATCCAAATTTAGTGACGCAAAATTGCCCTCTCGAATGCCCCTATGATAGATGAAATATGATACATTGCCCTCTGGTGTTCCCCTCCAGTGGACAAATATATTTTTATTTGAACAATAAAAACTGAACTTTAACCAGCAAACCCAATTAAGTAACTTAAACTGAAGTGAATTCAAATAACTTGTTCTGAAGCTGCAGTACGCTGGTTACTCAGATGTTTGTTTCTCTTTTAGTCTCACAATGAAAAAAAAAACAGTCAAAGCACAGTGTTTAAAAAATTCCTCTGTAATAACACCATCCAATTTTAAGATCTTTACAAGTTCATTTTCAGGTTTAAGGATTTGAAAGCTGTCTTTCTTTGTTCTGACAGAACGACTAGGCTGTTACTGAGTAGCTGATACAGAGTATTGACTTTCTGACAAAGGGTTCAGTTATGAAGTCGACCTAATACAAACAGGTTCGGCCTGTTTTTACACAAAGACAGAACACAGCCTCAAGTGTGTTTTGATTCATTATTGTCGTTATTATTTGAAATTCGACTGAATATCATTATTTGCATTTCTGGCACCAGACGCATGAAATCAGTTTCCACAAGCAGTGAGTGCGCACTTCAGATTTTCTAAGTGACTTTTGAGCGGCTCTGTGGCCTTCTGGGGTTTTGCTGAAGCCTTCCCTCTGTTCCCATAAGACCAAAGCACCAACAATCTTCTCTGTAGTCCCCGCAGCACATTTGTTGTGATCTTCAAAGCTAATGATCTGAAAATGTTCCACAGTTTCGTCACTCTCAGCAGTGACGGCCTCAATTCCTAGCGAGATCTGGATAAAACAAAATGTCACGCACAAAGCAGTGCTGTTTGTGTTGTGAAGCCTGTATCAATCTGTCAATCTGTTTTAGCCGAGAAAATCAATACTAATACTCTCCTAACACATATATGAGACTCTCTGCCCCCTGTGGCACATGAGTTGATGCCACAGTAAATGTGGCTAATCAGATTTCTGCTGAGGTAGATTTTGGTGTTTGGCTTTACTGGAAATCTGCTGAAGTCATCAAACTCCATATACTCAAATGAATCATACTGTAAAGGTGTAATCATCCCACCTAAACAGGTGTGTAAAAAGTCCCTCTAATCCCCGGAGTTTTTTCCCTTCCTGGCAGAGCCCGGCATCTTGAAAGCTGCTGTAAACTCTCTGAACATAAAAGCAGGCAGGCTGCATGTGGGCGCCACCTTTTCCCTTAAATAATTTAGACTGTATGAAGGCTCAAAATACAATCCAAACTACTCCTAAATTAGAATAAATGAACTCAATCCATGCTGATCTGTCCTAATAGGCAAGTTAACAGTTGGCAGTCCCAGTTTTCCAACAGTCTTTTAAAGCCAGATCAGATCAATCCAATGAAAAGACTCGGCTCAATTTCAAACATTTCCCTTAAGTTCCAATTACCCCTCAACCTTCAGACTCTCAGCAAGATGGAGCAAGACTCAAACTCGTTCTGCTCCAGCCAAAATGAGTTTTAATACAAGCCCAGCAACCTCTTATAAAGTCCGTACTGAATGGGTAAGTAAGAAGTGATTCAGGAGCTGGCAAAGGCAGAATTGAAACAGTTTATGTATCTGCTTCATTCAGTTCAGCTCGCTTATCAGCTTCGTTACAAATCAAGACCTTCATCATTTAGATTCAGTCATTATTATGACTCTTAATAATGACCTAATGTGACAATTTGGTGCACACAGACTTGTTACTGACACAAGACAGATGAGTCTGCACAAGAATGTGTTTGAAATAATTAAAAGAAATCAAACAGGCAGTGTCTGAAGCTGTGTGGGAGGAAATATTAACAGTCAAATGAATGAATGATGAAAAGTTAGAAAGAAACCAATAAGGGGAATAAAAACAATGTTTTATTACAATTAGTGATGCACAATACATTTAGGCAACATCAAATAAACTATGGTCTACAATTTGGCCTTTCTTACCCTCAGATGTGCAGGAAATACAGGTTAGAAACTTTTTTTATCAAAGGTGTAATTCTCATTTATCAAATTCAAACGCAAAACAAAATGGGGGCAGCATTTTACCAGAGTAACACCTGACTGCTGCTAACTGTAGCTGCCGTTAGCTAGTTAGATCAGTTAGCCATTCAGTTAGCGGTTCAAGTAGGGCTCTGGGACTAGAGGAGTGTTGGCATTTACAAACAGGGGCTAGCTGGTTAGCATGCTAACTTCCGTAGATATCTCTACAACCCAATACATATTACATCATAATGTCAAAACTGTCATTTCTTCAGATTCTGTTGACAATTGTAGTTGATTTTTGGATGTTTTCAACTTTAAGTTTTGCATAATGCCCCTTTAAAATTCTAAAATGTGAAATTATCAGTTATCTTATCAGTATCAGTCATGAGAAGCAGTATGTTATTGGTAAATATTTGATGACAGAAATCCATATCCTGCATACCTAGTTACAATTATCACTAAAAAAGGCCTTAATACAGTTTCTAAATCTGTCTCTCCATAATAAACTAAGAAAAACTTGGTGAACTGAGCTGAGGCTGTAACAGGTGCTACCCCTTACTCACCTCAGGGACAACACAGCAACCTGCACGGGTCTAGTTTCAGACTTAGATGGCAGTCTGCTTAACCGAAAGAGAGCTATTACAAAAAGAATCTCAAACAGGTAAACAACACAGTTGGTTGAATGATACAGGTAAAAATAATAGAGCATAATAGTGGCAGGTGAACACACAAAGGGAAAACAGGAATTATCAAAGCTCACCACGCTGCATATTAAATGATAGGTTTGGATGTTGTGGCTCACCACCTCTGGTACGGGCCATTAGACAGGATCACTCGAAAAAGGTGGGCAGGATAACAGTGGGGATCCAACACACAATATGTTAGCCAAGACATCAGATCAAAGCTTAAACAGAAGGCAGTTGGCTATACTGTGCAAAAAGGCTCATTTGAACTACATTCCTGTTACACACAACACAAACCAGCTCCAACAGAGAGACACAGGACACGAGCCAAAGAGTGAGCAAAGGCCAGCAGGTGCCTCATATAATCTGGCCCTGATGAAGGAATTGATTGAGGGAATATTCAGGCCTGGAGCTGCACACACCAAAAATGAGAGCATTCCCCACCACATTAAAGGTGCGAGCGAAGAGTCTTTTTTGCTGTGGACTGGAAGTATAAGTAAGCCATGTTAAGAGCTGGTTGAATTCTCTCATGCTTCATTCCAGTCAGAGTTGGAGGTCGGAATTTCCCATCTGAAATGTCAAAATTCCGACCTCCAAATGAAACAGAGGAGGAAGAATGATGCGTGAGGTAACAGATGCCATTATACATTTTATTTTACAGCACATAACTAAATGTTTGTTTTCCGAGCTGTCTGGATCACAGACTGTTGATGTTGTTGAGGAGAGGTACTTCTGCTTCTTCCTGTCTGATCTCTTTTAGCATTGGATAGATTGGACCAATCTTTATGAAAGGAATTTAGATAATGCCATCCAGCAGCTTGTTGCAGCCCTACACTGATCAGCCACAACATTAAAACCACTGACAGGTGATGTGAGCAACATTGATCATCTTGCTACAATGCAATGACCTGCCGGGAAACTTTGGGTCCTGGCATTCATGTGGATGCCATTTGACATGCACTCCCCAATGGCAGCAGCACCCTCAGCAGGACAATGCACCCTGACACACCACAAAAACTGCTCAGGAACAGCTCGAGGGATGTGACAAAGGGCTCAAGGTCTCGACCTGGCCTCCAAACTCCTCAGACTCCAAGTGTCTGTAGTATGTGCTGGATGAAGTTGATCCATGAAGGCCCCACCCCCCTACGTACCGGACCCAAAGGATTCACTACAAATTCCCAGACACCCCCAGAGGTCTAATGACCATGCCTTGAAGGGTCAGAGTTGGGGAAGCTGCATAATATTAAGAAGGCAGCTCTAATGACGTGGCTGATCGGTGTAGTGTGAGTGCAGTCAGATTAACACCTGCTCCTATGTCTTTCTGGAATTCTCCATCACATCTTTCATTGACTTCACAATGTTTTCCATCGAGGTCAAGGGTGAGTGTTTAGAAAATAGGAAATCCTTTATTTTGGGACTGCCATCTAAGTCTGAGAACTCTGCCTAGTTCCTGTTCCTGAGTCAGCACCGTCTTCAACCTTTGCCACTTCGGCCCAGTCATCTCTGCGTACTCCACCCCTGCCTCTGCCCACACAACACTCTCAAAAACCCAAAGTCAGCAGCAGTGGTGCTTTGATCTAATTTCCAAAGTATAACCTCACAGAGCTGCAAACGTGTCTCTGCAGACTGTTAAAGACTTTTTTGATGGGAGCTTTTTGCCTTTGTTTGATTTGACAGTACAGATGCATACATTAAACAAACGGAGGAGGTGATGACATGCAACAAAGGCCCCTGGTTGGAATGAAGTTATGCAGTATACGTCTTAACCATTCGGCTATCATGGCCCCTTTAACCCTGAGATAATATGGAACGAAACTATATTGATGAACAGTCCTCAGCCAGGGATTTAGCTGCACTGTGTAGCTACCTTGGCCATAATTGCTTCCAGCATGGTTCACTCTGCTCTGCCATCCAGTAATGTATAGGTAAGAACAACTTTACTTGAGCTCCTGCGTGTTTTTTACTTTCTCTGTCCTATTGAGTCCTAGCTTTCTGATTTCTCCCCAAGTGGCCTTTTCAATTTCCAAGTCTTTCCCATCCATTTTGCAGTTTTGTTTTCAGTGCAAGGCCTGGCTATCGCTTGGCCAGACGCCGACACAAATCTCTTTCTGTTTTTCCCCTTGCAGTTTTTTGATGCAGTGACCATTACAGCCTGACAGCGTTTTTTTTCTTTTCTTTTTTTTCTTTTACATGTATGCAGTCTGAATGTTAATATTTAGTCATTGTCTATAATTCCAAGTTGAAAAGGGGAAATTCCTCAAGGCAAGGTTAGATCTCACTGAAATTCTTGGTAACCTTGACTTTTTTTCTTTCCCACTTGAGGGATGTACTCCCAATTCCTCAAATATGATCTCATTATTGCAAGTATGGAATTGTGTTTTCAGACTGACTCATCTATCTCGCAGGATGAATTCTCATTAGCGTGGAGAAAACCAATTCTCTCTTGCTTAATAGCAAGCATTCTTTCTTTGCTGCTCTCTGCCTGCTGCCTGCTGGCTGCTGTGGATCCTTGAGCTTTATTTTTCTCTGCTTGGTAACTCCACGAAGCTGCCTGTAGTGACAAAGAAAAGCGCTTTATCCCCATTATCTGATGCTGTCTTACAGAATATCAGTACCAGGTCCAAGCTTTGACAATTTTTCTCTCATTTTTTTTTCTTTTTACCAACACGCCATGTGAAAAACTACTCATTAACAGTGACAGTGCTGGTGATGCTGCTACAAGAAATCATTTTTATGGTAATGCATGGGGATAATGAATGTCTTCCCCTATTAGTGCCAGCTTGCGCAAGGGTTAAGTACTCTTCTCAGGAGCTTTCGATGCTCCTGTGTGAACCTGTACAGCAGATGAGAAGCAGTATGTCAGTGAAATATGTGTGTGTGCACACACCCCAATGAAGGGGAGTGTACATGCAGACAGAAACACCTTCAAACTCCTGTCTCCTGTCTGTTTCACCTCAGGGGAAGTACCAGCTGCCCAACAGTCACGCTCTGTGTTAGCCTAGTGTTTATTCACCAGGGGAGAGACACATACCATGGCAGCCATGGGGAAGCAGGTAAGATCTGATAAAGAAACGTGTAGTGGCAATCGGGTTAGGGGAGTTTAATTGGCGGCAGGTCTTACATTACATTGTTGCAGGGTAGCAGTGCTGATCGTCTCAGACTGAGCAGTCGGGGAGCAGTTGAGGGAACCACTGGCACTTTGTGTTGAGTCAGAAAAAGTCACAGTATAAGTAGATTTTATGTAGCGAAATGCCAAAAAAAACAACCACACTTTTGTTATATATTTTGTAGAGCTGTGTATGTGTGTTTCCAACAATGTTTAAACCCAGAGAAATCCACAAGTTTAGTCAAGGTAACAGTCATTTCATGGGCTCGCCTGTTCTTACTTCAGGTACGGGGAAATTAGGTTGGTTAGGTTCACAATCAGATTGTTTTTTGTTGAATACATCAACAGTGCAGCGATTTTACTTTACTGTGCATTAGCAGTAAGCTAACGCTAGGAGGCGACGGCACACGCCGAGGGGTGTGTGTGTCTGTGTGGTTTAATTCAGTGAATTCAGCTCTCACAGGAAACTCTGGTACTCTCTCTTCTTTGCCCCTCTCCTCTCTGTAACGTTACATTCACAAAGTAAAATACATTACACCTTCAGTTTCAGTTGGCAGTCAACATGGAGTGAAAATAATTCAACTTTTTAACCCCAAAAGTTGATGGCAGGAACATTTATGTTTCTTTTTGTTACTCAGCGTTTATCTGCCCCAAACAGCCAGTTTACTTTACTGTACATTTGCCGTAAGCTAATGTGAGCGGGCGTCAGCGAGTGAGCTGACATAAGCGAGCGCCACCAAGGGTTTCTGAAAACGGAGTTCAGCTCCATAGATCGCTGCTGCAGTCAGGTTGATTAACAGGAGTGAAGATAAATCCACTTTTTTAATTCCACAAGTAAAAAAGTAATCTCTGAGCTCTGTTCCCATTTGTAAATGGCTCCAGCTCAGAGCAGAACCTGAAGTGCCTCCAGGTGTTTATTCTCCAGAGGGTCTGGACCTGATCCTGAATCTCTAAGCAGCTGAGCAACGGCTCTTGTCTTGTTTCCCAACACTCTGCAAACATCTTATGTTTTGTTGGCATAGAGGCGCCCCCTGGCAGCAGAAGTTAAATATTGTACGGTTAATGCATACACGTCCTGCTAAAGTCTTTTTGATATAGATTTTAATAATAAATCAATCACTGCACGTTGATTTTGTTCATGCTGTAGTCTGCACAGCAAGGAAAACAGGAGGGAGCAAGAAAAAGCACTATTCTTTTAAACACATATGTGTCTCAATAAGAATTAAAATGTCAAAAAAGTAGCTGGAAATCGTCCCTCAACAGCAAGCTCAATCTTGTTTGCACATGCATCACATCTGCTGTTGAATATCAGCTAAAACAAGTGCTGGCAAATTAGCAAACTGGCAAGAATGTAACATTTCCTGTGTACGGGGAACATATTGTTGTCATACTTGCCTTGTCCAAGACTTTTAGTTTTGTGTATTTTTGCAAGAAAGCTTATGATTTTCAATGAGCACCTCTACTCTCCTCCGCACTTTTGTTTTGGTGAGAGCTAAAGCAATGGCATGTTGTTCTAAGAGCAACAGAAGTGTGCCAAATAACTGAGGATAGGGAACTCTGGTGAATTCATTTTAGGTTTGCAGTACTTTTCTTCCATGCAGGCATCTGGTTCTGCTCTGAACGGCCCTCCTTCCTTCTCCTTTAGAGACTGAAAGTAAAGTCTCCTTTTTGCGTATCAATCTTTTGTGCCTTTGCTATTGATTTGTGCTCATCCGACAGTCCTTTTTCATAATTAAGGTTGATAGGGAAGGCTGTTAATTAGAATTTGTTATTATTTCCTTGAGTGCTATGAATGTGTGGTGATTTTTCTCTGTTTCTAAAATCTCACTCTTCTTTCCAAGTGATAAACACATCTCCATGAGCAGCTGCGAGTTCTCTTGGCCTGCTTGTTGCGACAGGGCGAGAGCTGACACTATGTCATTGTCTGAGCCAGTAACTGTGGATGGAAATGAGTGTGTGTGTGGTATCCGATGAAGAGTATTCTTTTATCAGCCATGGTTTAATACATTTTAAACTCCAGAGAATGTGCTCACATGTGCCAAAATTGTGGAATGCGTCCCACACTGTCCTGAAGGAATGCTTTGTTGACATGTCGATGAATTGAGGATATTTTCTAAGTCCTCTCTGAGCCAAGATTCACAGCAAAAGCAGAAAACTGATCAGTTTGACTGTCTCTCAACCTTTTAATCTGCAACGAAGCTTGATTAAAAGGGGTTTTTACACTGGTGGTTATCAGTGATAGCGCCAACTGTAACAGTGACAACACTGTCAAAGGTGTCTCACCCTGAGCAGGGAGTTTAGAGAACATCCCCTCGGCCCTCAGCTCGGATGCGGCTGACCCAGATCCCACCAGCTGGGCTCCTGCCTCTGGCTCTGACTTTGTCTCCTTGGACACACGAAGGCAGCACACACAACAGATGTTCAGACATCCTCCAGCATTTCTTGCTGTAGGAGGTCTGAGTGAACTGTGTGGTGACTCAATTTCTCCCACTGCATGATGAAGGAACAATACAGGTGTCGAGGTAAAATTATTTATGTCCTACTGTACACGTAAGAGCTGTGGTGCATGTTACACTGCACTTGAAAAAAAGGAAAAAAAAGATGGTATTCGTGAGCTGGCGTCAGCAGATGAGAGAGTGGTTGAAAGCTTCACCAGCACCATCTCTGATAAGCTTAGCTCTGTGTTGCTGAAAGATGTGGAAGATTTGTGATAAAGACGTGGCACTAGTTTCCTACAGTGCATCTCTCAGAAGCTGGAAGCAATTACAGACCTCTCGAGCAGTGAAGTATGTAGCAGGCGTTCACCGCACCCTTTTCTGAAGGAGGATTTTTATTTTTTTTTTCAGGAAAAAATAAAAGCCAAGATTTTCGGGCTTGCGCGGCTGTGGTGTGGACCGAACATAACACATGACCTTCCTTTCCCAAAACTACTTCATTGTTTCATTTCAGTGAGAAAATGCCAGACGGCACAGTGTTGCTTTCAAACCACAAAGTTAAACTTGTTTCCTTGGTGAGGGATGTCTGAATGTTTCCTTTGGCCTTCTTTTTTGAACCTTTTTTCAACAATTCTGAAGTGTTATGAAGTGTTCGAGTTTTTTCAAAAAGGTGAAGACTCCAATGCAGACACTAAGGTAGGCAGTTAGAAACAAAAAGATAGCTTTATTTTATGAAGCTAAGATCCAAAAATTCGAAGTGCAGGCAATACATGGCTTGTGACAAAAAGGCAAGCAAAGAGAATCAAAAAAAACCAAAGAATCCAAAACGAAGGAGGCGAGGAGCAAATGCAGATAACCTGACACCAGGAGGAGAAATGAGACACAGGTGAACAGGAAAAAGGTGGGATAAGGACAAAGATAGGAAGTGTAAAACTAAACTTGACACATGAGGAGAGAGTTTACAAGAAAGTACAGGACATAATAGAATATAAAAACCCCAAACCACTAACAATGAAGAAAATGTTGATTTCATAATGAAACGGATAGAAAACTGACACCATCAGCATCTATAAACCTGGCTTTCACCATGCTGTTCTGTCTACTACCAGCCACAAAATCTCCTTTGAAAATAAAGGCTGACTGGTTGTTCTGCTTGGCATGTAGCCTGGCACCATGCTTACCCATCTACATCAAAGGAGCAATTTGTAAGATGGGGCCAAAATGTATTTTTAGATATTGAAGCAAATGAACTGTGATGACATAATGTCAAAGACTTACTACTGAGGTCTGCATGCTAATCAGCTAGCCTGGTCTGTCCTGTCTCATAATAGCACTTTGTACTGGTAACTGGCGAGTAAAACATCCAGTTCTATCAATTAGTGGGCAGAAAGAATGAAAGTCTTGAACCGTCTCGAGTCCCAGTGGTGAGAGGAAACATATCGACAAGAGAACAGACTTCGACACAACACGTTCACCAGTTTATTCCAGTTGATCCACCATAACCTGGGGCTAGCAACCAGGGAAAACAATGCCTCTTCCCACTTTAGTTGTGTAATGGCAGATACACTTCCCTTTAGTCATAATGCGCACTTCATTTTTGCAAGACAAATTGAGCCTGGCGGGCAGAACAAAGCCAGGTTTATAGGCAACCAAAATACACATGGATGGTGTTATTTTTACATTTTTATTTTTTTTCACAGCTGTTTCACAGTGTAATCAGAAATTACTTCAGAATAAGTAGAGGGAACAAAGTTGCCTTTTGTCAGTTTAAGACACCTAAACAGGTTTCTTTCATCCATTACACCCCCGAAGCATCAATATTGCGTTTATACTAGTCTTTCATACGAAATTCAATTGCACCATTTAAGATCACAGCATTTTGTGTATGTTTGCTCCATCATATCAGAGGGGACAACTAGGCTGACAATTGATTCTGTTGTTGGCAAACCCATTAGCACAGCACCAACAGAGCTATAGCATTCTAAAGAGGAGAAAAATCAATTCCAGGTCAGTGCTCACAGCAGTCCTATATGTTCTGCCAGCTAATCATAAACCCCCGTGCAAATACACGGAGACACTGGCTAATGTGACATGCACACAGCAGATACTCTACACTCTTCAGCTCCCACCCAGCACGGCTGATGAATAGCGTAAAGGTTATCTCCTCATTTGCACCAAAATAACACGTCGGAAAGTTAAGGAGAAAAGGGGGGGGGAGGTGTTGATTGGTGTTGGTGTTCATTTATGCGGTTGGTGTTTGGATCCCTTGTGCGTTGCTTAGTTATGGGCAGTATGCCTCGGGGATGAAAGCAATTAAAATCCTGAACCTTTGCCCACGATGAGGACAGGATACGCTTTCATCTTATTGTTTATTGGCAAAATGAGGAGTGGCTGTTTTGGACTGTCCTAGTTAGGAGAACAATCATGGCTGCTTAGATCAGTGTTCGCACTCAAAAAGACAATCTCAGTGCCAAAGCATGTGCTAACTCAATTAGACATGTGCACTCAGACTTTAATTACTGTAGTTTCTGAGGGCTTAATAGCAAACATAACACCATATTCTGCTTTTGTGTCGCCTCGTTTTTGGTATGTGATGTGACGAGTGCCGTTTAGTGAGCAGCAGAACAACATTTATTGTGAGGATGTATGGAGCTGTGTATTAAATGCAGTCATGCAGCAGAGCCCTGGAGACTGATCCCATCTGTTCGGGCCCTGGTTGTTTAGTCAGAAACTCATCAAAATGGGGTCCCCGAGGTTCATGCCCCCCCTTCCTTTGTCTCTCCATTTGCTACATCTTTGTGTTATTGCTGTGAGGGTGGGGAGCCAGGGGGCGAGAGCACAACCCCAATGGGGAAGGGGTGGGGGTTGATGGCCACAGCATTAATGGAGACAGTATCCATGAAATGGCCCAGTGGAAGTGACGCTTCCTGGGCATGTTTTACGCTCGCATGAGCATACGGCTGGGGCTGTGGCAGGTTGGGGAGCTTAAGCAATGAGGGAGGGAGTGTGGAAAGAGACAAGCTGGGATGCTACTGTATGTTTTGTTTAGTCCCTCATCCATGTGCTACTGAAATAGGAGGCTGAGCCGTCAATCGGAATTGCATCTTCTTTTCTTTTAGAGGATCGCCCTGGACATAAGCATGTAAGTCAGGCTAACTTTCTTTCTTTTTGGCTGCTGAATCTGATGGAAAAGTTGTCATGATTTGCTTTAGTGAAATGACAAAGACAAAGACTCTTGACCAGTGTGAAAGACTTCCCTCACACGTTCTTCTCTACATATATTTGGACACGTTAGATTTCTGGATTTCTTTGTTCAGTGCAAAATGAGTTTGCACTTGCCAGTGAGCACCAAGGTGAAGCATAACCTTGTGCATGATGATGCAGCTCAAACAAATGCCTCCTCCTGCAAGGTCCCTGAGAAGAAATCCTGTCTTTTTTTTACCCATCAAACTTACGTGACATCAGATTTCACAGCCCATTTTGTTCCAACTTTCTTATCTGCTCCTTCAGGAGGGCTTTTCTGGCCCCTTTCAGTTCTTTTTCCAATTAATACAGCTTGATGTGCCAGCCGCCACCAAGAGAAGCGCCTCGGGCGGCAAATGGCCTTATTTAGTGGGGATGAATATTCATTTGTTTTGAATAATTATTTTTTCGACAGTGCTGTTACTTATTGATAAGAGAATATATGTACAGTGTAATGCGGCGTGTTTTCTGGAAATAATTTTACAAGGATTACACCGAGAACGTCCGCATCTTGATTGCCACTTATACAAACACATGAACAAAAAAAAATATATAATTGGTATTGTCAGAATCCCAACCTCTGGACTGGATTAAATTGTGGCTTTGAGTCCTACTTTATCGAATAGCTATAATGGAACAGTTTTTCTTTTGTTAAAGTTGATTTATTATGACATAATAGACTTTTTTTAAAGGGGCACTATGTAGTTTTGGAAAAGGAAATTCAAACTCAGAATTTTAATATTTACGATATTAATATATACAAACTCAGAAATGTTTATTGTTTTCTATAACTGAATAAATAAGCTATATTCAGAGAAATAAATAAGGTCCCCAGAATACTGCTTGAAGTTAGAAAGGTGGCAGGCTCCACCACATATAAACAAAGTAAAACTGTATTAAACTGTGTTGTCCTTTAAGGTCTGAGGAAGAAACGCTGTTTTCGTCCATTTTCAGGGCCGAGAGCCACAGAAACTTTAGGCGTCAGCCTGGATGGAGGGTCAGGTCGGGGTTTCCAGTGGGCGAGGTGGGAACAGTTGCTCGAACCGCAGCCCAGACAAGTTGTCTTTTTGGGGATGGTTAAAACAGACGCAGACATTTTTCCACTTAATGTTTACGACAGTTCATGAGAGGGGAGCGACTTTGGATCGACCCTGGAGTGGCAAACCATTTTCACCTTTAAAAAGCGTCTGGCCTCAAATGTCAGCGTGACTCTGCAGTCCATGTAAATGTCTCCAGTTTTATGGTGTTTCATCGCATTGAAACGAAATGAAGTGGCGATCTCATTACTTTCGCAGACAATTTATGGACATACAGCAGCAATGTGTGGCCTTGGGCTGAGGCAATAACACTGTCTTGTAGACTTTCTCGCTGTTGTAAATTACTGGAGAGGTTTCATACATCTGAGGAGTGATGAGAGAATAATTCAGCGCTGCACAGGAAATGGATGTGTGCTGTGCTGTTTACAAATCCATTAGTGGAATCACAGTGGAAGTCATGCTTAATCCGCCCATTGTCTCTCCTTTCTTGAGTTTAGTCGTGGTCACTGGGAGCAAAGTGACCCATCTCAGGAAGTGTTTCTCCTGCTAACAGTGTCTTTACACACTTCTTTTCCCTTAACAAAATGCAGCAGACTTCAGATTGGCATGGGATGTTGGAGGGAAGTGAAGAGTGACAGACAGCGGTAGGCTTGACTGAGAGACAAACAAGCTGTGAAGAGAGAGCTGAGGGTTTGCCAATGAAAAGATTAGAGTGGCATTTGGCTCAAAGCGCCAAGATGCATCGTTGCTCTTGCCACACGGCCATGGCAACGGAAGCTTTATGCCTTCCTCCCAGTCCCCCCCACTGGGTGACCAGACTGCACCAAAGACTCACTTAAAGATCTTGTGATTCCTCAACATTCAGCTCGTTTGTCATGTACGTAAATCCATGAATAGACATTTGCTATGTCAACTTTGATTAGTCATTTCCATTCATTTACTCTCCTTTGAGGGACATGTAAATGAGCGAGTTGCATAAAAGTCTATTATAAATGTGCACGTAACCTCAGCTGAGCATCTCTCCAGGCCCCATCCATCCCAGTGCTCCCGCTTGTCATGCAGGGCCACCTCTGTTCCCCGGTGACCAATCAGGAGTGCCTCCTTGGCAGCTAAAAAGCAACCCCCCCACCTCCTCCTCCTCCTCTCACCACCTCATCATCAGTTGTGATTGACAGCCTCCCACAGGAAGGGAGGGGGGTTATTTACCTCCTTATGTTCTCATGGGACTAAGTTAATGATCCCAGCCAACAAAATAATACAAAGAGGGAAAAAGCCTGAGAAGTCGGCAGCCTGGTTGAACCATTTGGAGCTGTTTCGGCTTCCTTTAGAGAGGATTAGAGAAGAAGAGACTGTGTGTGAGGAGAATTTCAGAGATAGCGGTGAGACAGACGGAGCCGCAGAGCCCCAGACAGAAAGTAGGAGCTAAAAAAGGAGGCTTCTGAGGAAAGTGTGTGGTTTTTTTTAGAAATATCTCTTCACGGGCTTTATTTTTGTATTCATATGTCACCTGGACTATGGACTGTCTGGTCCACTGGTTGACTGACTAACAGGCTGAGAGGTAAGGGATCATCTCTACTTTTAGTGGTGCAAAGTCCCATTTAAGTTAATTTTAGACTTTAAAGTGAGGCTTTGGGGAAGTTTTGCCATGCTAAAAATACATGCTTTGCAGTATTCTGCCCGCCTTTTTATCTATGTGTTTGAAATGTGGCAAAATATTTTTTGATTTACAGAAAAGATCAAGATGACAAGATGACAAATCATTAAAGGTACACTATGTAGTTTTTGGGAAAGATCAGAAGAGATCAGAAGAGAACGATCTTCATTGACTTCATTCATTTTGTTTATGCCTAAACAAACTAAATAAGCAAACTATCTTTGTTTTGTTGACTGAATAAACAAACTGACCTTAAATGACAACACAACTTCATCCTGTTTTACTTTGTTTATATGTGGCGGACCCTGCCACCTGTCTTGCTTCAAACAGTGTCCTGCGACCTTATTTTCCTCTGAGAACAGCTTGTCTGTTCAGTTATTGAAAAACAAATTCTTTGTATTTCTTTGACTTTGCAGTATTAGCTCATTAATAGTGTAAATATTAAAATTCTGAGTTTTTATTTCTTCTCAAAAACTGCATAATGCCCCTTTAATGGTGATGTTGCTGCTTTGTTTTGTTTGTCTATTAAATTTCTCTGCAACTGAATTCAATTATTTTTATGCTTTCCATACTTACTGCTTTAACCATTGCATATACATTAGGTCTCACTGCAATTATCACTATATTCAATTGTTTATATAAATGTAAAGTCATTATCTTCCTGAACACACCTTCAAATATAACTTGTTTTCATTGCTCTCACATTTCTTTCCATATTTTATTGAACCCTGCAGGCTGAACTGAAACACGAGGAGTCCTGGCAGGGCTTTTTTGGATCGGTACTAATCCAAATCAATCCATGCTGTATGTGCTGCGGTTTCACCGCATAACACAAACATTTGCTTTGAACAGAGATACCCTATTAAAAAAACACCGACTTGATGTCGCTGACAAGGTCGTCCGAGGTAATGGCCTCTCACTAAATACCTCAAAAACCTTGCCAGTCAAACAGCGAGTGTGGGCTCTTGTCCAGAGCTGAGAGACTGATCAAACTTTATGTGATCGGCATCACTGTTTGGATGCCAGTCGCCTCAGCCAGCACATGTTTGAGTTGGGAACATTTTCCACGCAGCCAAAAGACCGGTGCCAAACAATCTGAGACAACTTTCAACACGATCTGTCGCAACCACAGTGCATTCCTGTGTGTTTCCATTTCAGTGTGTTCACATGGAAAAACAAAAGAGTGTGTGTTCGCTCTCAGAAAATAAGGTTTGCTGAATGTAACGTGGCTTGTTTGATCGCCATCTGCGTTAAAGAACATGCCTGTTGTGTGTGAAAAAACATGGTCTGTTAATGCATTTTTTGCTCAACTGTGCGTTTGTGTTGGGCCACTGTCTCTGACACAAAGCATCACTGTCATTTCTAGGGAGTATGCACATCATTGATTCCTGTTCACTTATGCACTATTTCATCTGGCTGTATTGAATCTTGCCTTAAGCATGAAACACATTTCCAGCTGCGATAATCCAGACTGATTTTGTTGAGGATAAATATAACAGCATGCAGTTCACATTTTGCCTGAATACGGCTGACAATTACTTATAAATGTCACCGTGCCAATTATGCAAAAAATCAAGACAGAATGTGTAATTAATGCACTGGATGTTGCTGCGAGGGCGATGTTTATTTGATGATGATAAAAAACAAAGCTTTTTGGGAGCTATGGCAACGCCCCATGCTTCTGATAGCCCTGAGTGATACACCAAACCAGCTCAAGTCCTGCCCCTTTCACATGATTGGCCAGACAAACAATTTGCAGCCCACTGCGTGTAGATGGGATAGGTACAGTCCTCAGTGAGAGGGGAGGAAAAGGGTGGAAAAGTTTCAATCCTCCTGCTGCTTTCCAGTAGAGAACAGGGTTGGAGGGTCATGACTAAGACGAGTCACTCCACTCAAAGTTCAGACTCAGCACTGGATCAGCTTTGGCACAGCCCAAAACATCACTGACTGACTTTAAAGGTGGCTTTTCCCCCCCTCTCTTTGCCTGTTCATGGATGTAATCATGTGGCGGGTAAGTCAGAAGGTCATTCTTAACTCTGAAGTCTGTATTTCATGTTACTGAGTGAGCCTCTGTGTTTTTGCTACCAAAACATTGAGTCATCATATGCTTCCAAGCCTCCAGGGCAGGGCTGTGTGTGCGAAAGGCTGAGGCTGTTTGGCCTTGTTGTGTTCACAGATTCCTTCATGTTTAGAACTGTGGATAATACATGAGAGATAAGATGACTAAGTGAGAAGGCCGAGGGGGTTTCTGTGATTAAAAAACGTCAAAAGAGAGTGGGAGTTTCCAGAGAAGGTTTCCAGTGTCAAAAGCGGCTATTCAGTGTGGAGCTTTCCTGAGATATGTGCATCTGAACTGGCTCTATGTGAAAGAATATAATACAAGTTGTAAGAGTGTAGGCTGTTCTTTTCACCTTTCTCTGAGTCACCATAAAAGTTTTTCACTAGCTTCATTGAGGGAGATAGACTCAGCCTTTCATCCACTATCTAACAACCTTGTGACCTACAAAAAAAAAAACATTTTAAAACACAGATAAGGCAAAAGAAACAGACTTTTCTCCCCTGGCAGTGCATCTGGACACAGTTTGTGACAGGCCCACGTGCGTGACTTTTACGTGAGGCTAATGAAGAGTGAAACTGGGACATCGCAGTTGGGTCTTTGGTTTCCCCTATTAATTAGTAACTTAGCTCGTTCCTGGGAGATGGAATGTTAGACATCTTCCCACCAGAGCGCGCCCGCCTTTGATCGCCAGTGTGACAAATAGATATCAAGCTGTCACCATGGCAACATATGTGGAGGTCTTTATGAAGGGAGACAGTGCTGGTTTTCAGTAAGGGGGTAAAGTGATAGGGACAGATTTGTGAATGCTATTAATATAATCTGGTTTATTTAGAGAATTGACATTAATTTGTTAAAGGGACACTATGTCGTTTTGGGAAAAAAACTCAAAATGTCTATATTTCCAATATCAATGAAGTAATAATACATATTCTAATATTTATTTTTGCCATTACAGGATAAACAAGCTGTTCTCAGAGCAAAATGAGGTCCCCAGAACATTGTTTTAATATAGAAAGGTGGCAGTCTGCCACATATAAACAAAGTAAAATAATGAAATTGTGTTGTCCTTTAAGATCAGTTTGTTTATTTAGTGTTAGTCATTGAAGATCTTTCTCTTCTGATTGAAAATGTATTTCCCAGAACTACACAGTGCGCCTTTAATGGCAATTTCATATATCTTATTGTTTTTCACCTCTTTAAGTTAAATTAGGAACTATATTGTGGTGCACCTTTTCCTGTAATGCCAAGGTCGGTTAATATCGGCGGAGTGATATGAACGATTGTGAAGGGGATGCATCACCTTGGTCGGTGACGAAGTTACAGAGAGGAAGTTGTCCCCGTGTTTTTCTTAAACAGTATTCTTTGAGTGACGTGGCTTATTTTTCACGTTAAAACTGTAAAAAAAAAAAAATGTCTCCGTGTTATTGTGGTGACATGTTTAAGTGGAGAAAGGTTTCCTCTCCTCTGAGTGACGAGGTAAGACATACGCTGCAGTTCATACATCCGCCGCACGATGTCGCTCTTTGACCGTCTTCCCCAGAAACTAAAAACAACAGAACACTTTTGTTGTGTCACGTCCTCAAATTGCTAAAAGCTCACACGTCACGACGGATAACTACGTCTAAAAAGTGTGTACATGTCGATGTGAACGAGATACTTTCTTCCTCTTTGTTTTGAGCTCATTTAGACATTTCATCTTCTAAGCAGCTTCATGCCTGGAAAGTCACATTCCGCAAAGTTCCTGTGGTTGTGGGACGGATATAGTGTTTTTTTTTTTTTTTTTTTCCCCGCCGATGCCACCAAATTCAGGACGACCTGAAGCAGCACAGACAGAGACGTATGAGAAATAACTGACCTTTTAAACCTGTATTTCCACTCCTGAGTCTGTAAGAAGCTCATTAGCTCGAAAACATCATGTGCATTATTGATTCTTAGCGCCATTTCCTCATCTGGTGCCCCATTATAAAACATCCTGCTCACTCATGAAGGAAGCTGGAGCCTCTCTGGAGATGGAGTCATCTTTTACTATCATAACAGTTTTGTGTCCATGCAAAGAAAGAAAGAAAGAAAGGGGGAAAAAAAGCTTATAGCAGTCACACCTTTCCTGTGTTTGACAGATGAGTTTTTAATTCAGTAGCCTCAGTGTTCAGCTGGGTAATTAAATCGCCACCCTCAATAAATAACAGTAAGAAAAGGGTGTTGGTGAGGGCCAGGCTCCATGCAGCTAATCTCAGTAAAGTGTGCAGCTGCAGAGCAGGTAGATTTGTCAGTCTAATCAGCTGGCTTGTGCTGCTCCAGCTGTAAATCACATTAGGCCTGAGTGGGCCGCTGCTGAGCCGGCTGCTTGAGGGAGCAGCAACAGGCCACACATTGGTCACAGCCACGCTGTGAAGACAGGATTACAGATAAATATGTTAGGTGTCTGCCCCAGGAAAGAAGACAAAGAGCAATCACACTCCTTCAGTGGCTCTGAATACATGGTTAAGAGCCATCATTAAAGGTGATAAAGGACCATAACAAAAAGGATTAGAAAGTGCTTGAGCAGGTAATTGTCGTCCTATCGGAGACATTGTAATTGTTTCATCTCTAAATGATCCATTACTTTCATAATCAAATAAACCCTAAATGTTAAGTCGCTGCTCAAGTTCATTTGACAAAGTGGCACGCAGTTAAGTGTGCATGAGTCACAGCTGTCATATCTGCTACGCACACAGCATGAAGGGACAGTTCAACACAAAACGAAAATGCATATTTTTCCTCTTACCTGTAGTCGGTGTGAGGTGCAGAGTTTTGGAGATATTAAAAGTACAGACAGCTGCCATCTCTTGAATTTAATACAACTAGATGCTATTTGGCTTAGGATGCCCAAAGCACCAAAAAAAAAATAATTCGGAAATAATTTCGGAAATCATGACCCGGTTACTCAAGATAATCCATAGAACTCATAGTGAGCAGTTTCATGTAAGAACTATTTTCTTTCTGTATCACTGCACTGAAGAAAGTGTTCATCTGCTCATGGATGAGAAGCTAATTAATCAAGATAACTAAGCTAGCTCATTACAGTTCAGCTGAGGAGGACGCCGTTGATGTTTACCAAGCATCCAGGAAGAAACTTTCGGGACGCCAATTTTCGTGGTGGCCAACCTGTGTAATTACAACGTCATGTGACGCACCGGGGTCCAAAAAGACTTGGGCTTTCCCTTATGCTAACATTGTGAAAGAAGCTGCTGTAAAACGGTGGGCAGTTTTTTTTTTGCGTCACAAACCCAGCAAAATTACTTGTTCGACTGTCATAGGTTAAGCTATTTGATATAATAAAATTGGGAAAGTCTAGTAGAGATTAAATAATTTATTTCTATTTGAGTTAGCTGGGCACTAAACTGGAAGTTAGCTGGCTGAGTCGATGGAAGTGCTGAGTGAGCACGCGCTATCTGGGTAATTTTGCCATTTTGGCCTCGTGTGCCACTGAGTAGCATCCATAAGAATGAACAGAGCGTCGCCTCCAACACTGTGTCCACATTTCAATGTAATATCATTGGCCTCTTTCCCCTGCGTAGATGCATGCTTCCTTCTGTGCGGCGATACGCTTGGCGGCTGTACAGGATATGTAGATTATCTTGTGTAACCTAGTCATGATTTCCTGAAAGAGACAAATGTATTTTTTTGTTGCTTTGATTTATGTTCCAAAGAAGGCAGACATCTCTATGGATAGCACTACTAGCACTACAGATAAGAGGACAATTGTGTGGTTTTGAGTTTTGGGTGAACTTTCACTTTAAGCAAATCTTCTGTGCATCTCTTAATCTGCAAAACTGCAATGAAATATAACTCCATTTTTTACTCTGAAAGAAAGAAAATAACACTGATTTGTCCTCAAACTATTTGCCCATAACAGATAATATTTAGATATAACATTCATTCTTAGATTTATTTAAGATACTAGACTGTGGTTATTTTTACCATGTCATAGCTTTTGTGATTTTCTTGTCTTAAATACTGCTTTATAGTTCAGAGCTTATCTGCAGTAATTCAACTATGATTCTCTTTTTCATCATATAATATCTTTGGGGGATTTTAATAATTCTTTTGTAGCTTCTCAATGCAAAAATGTCCCAACATCACCAGAAATAGCCCTGAAGGTAATAAATCTTTACTTGCACAAAGCCTTGCATGTAAAATGTTGCATTGCATGGACGTTCATGCTATTTATGAGGAAAAGCAGCCCTTCACTGATCATCTAAGTGTGTAAATGTGGCAGAGCAAATGGAAAAGGGGAAGAATAAACAGAAGTTTGATCTCATGGTACTAAATTCCATCCCAGATGGGGTACGCCATGGGAGACCTGGGGAATGCCAGTCACATTCCCCTGTGCATCACCCAAGCAGTGTAGCTTACACCCACCGCTTTGTCTGAACTTTAGCTCGTCTTTAATATTTACAGTGTGTATCCGTCGCTCAGAGAGGATAGTCACTCTGGGGACCCCTTTGAATGACAGGAGAATTCGAATGGAGCACAACGGGGGTGTGTCTGGAAATAGAGGCACATGGTAAGCAGATGGTATCTCGGTGATTCCCACATGAGGGCCAACTGGGACAGACTTGGATGTGACAGATGATGTCTCGTAGTGTCTGTCTTCATTTGTAGTCTTGTCTGTCAGAGAGAACGTTTAGTGTCTTTTTATTTTTGCTGTCAGGTGGTTGAATGAGGATTTTAGAGGACGGTTTAACTTTATTTTACCTTCTATGAAGCTATATGGTTTTCTGAATTGTGACGGGGAAACACACTGTGATCGTACTTGTTTTTCTGGATGCTGTGGGAATCGCAGACCTCGGTCCCTTGTTACAAATGAATCCTGCTGCCTATCAGGCGGCCTTTCAGCTGTGTTTGTGTCTTCAGCTTCTCTGTTTGAATCCCCAGTGGCGTAGCCAAGAAAAAGTCCCAATCCTCAGCATTGTGCTGCTAGAAAGCAGAAGGGACGGTCACACAAGAAGGAAACCTGAAACTCATCCTGATGCTTTGAATTTGTGAATGGGCAGCAGGGCTGAGA
This sequence comes from Spondyliosoma cantharus, assembly GCA_900302685.1. Lineage (NCBI taxonomy): Eukaryota > Metazoa > Chordata > Actinopteri > Spariformes > Sparidae > Spondyliosoma > Spondyliosoma cantharus. The sequence continues at coordinate 64,050 of OMLP01044734.1, forward strand.
GGACACTAACCTGCCTGTGAGGACGTGGACTGGGGCTGTACACAATCCTGTGCCTCGCTCTCTCTCTCTCTCGCTCTCTCTCTTGCTGTTGTCTGCTCTCTCTCTCTTCTTCCAGTACTGGCCAGCGCTCCAGCTGTAGGTGGAGCTGGCTTTCCTGGAATTGTCGGGCAACTTTTCCTGTTGTGCTTGCTACCTCTTGCTCAATCTCTTTGCTTAATGACAGCTCCGCTGCAGGACTACTGGGGCTGCGAAGACTTGTGCCATCTGGATGCCACATCTCGACAGCATGCTAGGGTTTTTATGGCTGGTGCACTTGTTGTCATAAATATGCTTTCATGATTTAGGTCAGAAGTTTTCCTTCAGCAGAAATGTCTCGGCAGTGCAAAGTGGGGCGAAATCCATCGGTGGGTAAAGTAAAACTGTGTATGAATGGGAGAGCTTTCAGGAGTGCATAATGTACTCGGGGCTGTGATGCAGTTTGCGGTGGCTCTTTGCCACAATGTTGTTTTACAAGGTTCCTGTAACTTCGGGGTATTTTATACCAAAGGCGTTGACATCAGAGGATTAGCGTCTTCGCATTGTGTTTTGCCATACAAAGCTCTTTTATTCATTTTGTATTTAGGACAGCCCGGTCAAAGTAATGACTCGACCTATTTGGCGAGACCTGTGCGAGTACAGTGGTTGTTCTGTAGCTGGTAGATTCACCAAAATGTGATGTATGTTTAGATAAAAACATGACAAACAACTGGATACAATACTGGACTTAGTAGTTTCATGTGCCACAGGTTGGTTACTCTGTTGAGATGAGTTGAGTTTTTGACTGCTTATTTATGCATGAATTAGTTAATAATAAGTTTAGACAAATTGAGAAAGTCTGAAATTTTAAAGAGAACATGTCAGTGAACGATAAAATACAAACTTAAAAAAAATGTCTGCGCCTTGATGTTTCTGTTTAAGACTGCGTGTTTGCATAGTGAAGAGGTCGTCTTAGATAACTTTTAGACACCTGCATTCGTCGCTTTATCTGTAAAGAACAAAATAGCAGAGAAACAAAGGCCCACAGATGCATCCCAGCCGTCACCAGAGACAAGTGCAACAATCGCCTCTTGTCTTATACAGTAGAGTGGGATGGCTCAATGTCTGTGAAGATTTGAATAGAATGGAAAGAACAAACCCAGGTCTGTAGCTCCGAGGTAATTGCTGTATCCTCACAACTTCAAAAGGCTACTTGTGTGCCCGACTGTCCTGATAATGAGCTTTTGCCTTCTTCACACATAATGAGTGGAGGTAGGGAGTTCACATAAGAGCGACGCTGTGAGCACAGTGTGTCCACTCGCAGCTGGGGTGTCTGACTGGCCGGGAACAAAGGCTTAGTGTCTGTGATAGTGTGGAGCCCCAGCCATCAGCAAGCGGGCCAATAGACTTCTGCTTGGCTGAGCTGTCAGTCCTCGCTGGCCTGCTGGCCGGCGGACTACAGTAAAGAGAGGAACACATGGGGACAGGCTAGACTATTCCTGAGCCAAATTAAAATGAGACCTTGCTGCATTCTCTGAGTTGTAAGTTCAGCCAAATGGACCATACAGAAGTCTGATGTGTGTGTGATATGCAGACACATGTAGGTTTATTTACATATATGAAGATTGTATCATTTCTGACAAATATCTACATAGTAATATCCATATTCACGTTTTCAGATTCAGTTTGGAATGGAAATCAAATGAAGCTCAAGACAGGAATGGAAATTTTAGCTAAGCACATAAGCACTTTATTCACTTCTTCCCAAGTAAACTTCATGTCCAAACCTGAAAAGCATGACGCAACTAACAATTATTTAATTATTTTTCCATAATTAATTGATTAATCGTTAATTGAAAAGCTTCAACTAATGATTATTTTCACAGATTTAATTGCTGGTTATTTCCCTGATTAATCAGTGCATTATTTGGTCCTGAAAATTGTGAAAAATGTGGATCATCATTTCCCAAAGCTCAAGATTGCATCCTCAAATCTCTCGTTTTGTCCACACCACAAAGATATTGAGTTTACTGTTACAAAGGAGTAAAGAAACCACATAAAATTAACATTTAATGAGCTGCAATCAGAAATAATCAGATTTTTTTACTCAAACTGAGTAATACGTGATTAAAAGAGTTGGCCTATAATTAAACAGTTTATAACTAATCAATTAATCATTTCAGCTCTGTATTAAATGACAGAAGAAAAAAACGACGCCTGTTACAATTTCCTGAAGCTACAGATGATGTCTTTAAATACTTCATTCTGTGTACTTATCACATACGATGGAAATGCTCACAACTGCCAAGCTGAAGCTGGAATGTTTGGTATTATTTGCACTAAAAATAACATCAGAGAATATTCTATCATTCTGAGTTGCAGATACAACCCTCACTCTTTTCATAGCCGTCACCATTTTCAAACTCATTTTCCTGTCTCTTTGCAGATAGCTCATCAGCTTCCCTGGATTTCGCTGACGACCCCACTTTGTTTTGCCTGAAGATGGAAACACTGGAGTCGGAGCTGACCTGCCCAATTTGTCTGGAGCTCTTTGAGGACCCACTGCTCTTGCCCTGCGCTCACAGCCTTTGTTTCAACTGTGCCCATCGTATCCTGGTGTCACACTGCACGCCCAGTGAGCCAATTCAGTCCATCAGCGCCTTTCAGTGCCCCACCTGTCGCTATGTCATCACTCTCAACCAGAGGGGCTTAGAAGGACTCAAACGCAACGTTACATTACAGAACATCATTGACCGCTACCAGAAGGCTTCTCTCAGTGGACCTAACTCTCCTAACGAGACCCGGCGTGAGCGAGTCGTGTCCAACAGCGCAGCCATGACTTCCCCTGGCGACCGGGTGCAGTGTCAGTTCTGTGAGCAGGACCCTCCACAGGACGCCGTGAAGACCTGCGTCACCTGCGAGGTGTCATACTGCGACGAGTGTCTCAAGGCCACCCACCCCAACAAGAAGCCTTTCACGGGCCACCGTTTAATCGAGCCCTTGCTGGATTCCCATCTACGTGGCCTCATGTGTCTGGAGCACGAGGACGAGAAGGTCAACATGTACTGTGTGACAGATGAACAATTGATCTGTGCATTGTGTAAGCTTGTTGGCCGACACCGTGACCACCAAGTGGCAGCCCTCGGTGACCGATATGACAAACTCAAGGTAAGAAATTATGTATAGTCAGAGGAATGCTTGGAGAGTTGTGATGCACCGAGGAAAAACTGTCCGCTCTGATTTTAGCCCACAGAATTTAAATCCTGTTTCTAGTTTTGTTCAAAACTTCTTTTCAACCCGTACAGTATCGAAGTATCACAGTACACAAGCTATTGATTCAGATTAGATTTCAATTTTGTACAAAAACAGAAGTGAACTTGTGAGCCGCTTGATGTCAGTGACGAAAAATCATCAGCAACATTTTTAAACTTTGTGATCAATTATGTTAAGACATTTCAGTTTATTGGAAACCTGCCTCTTGGTTGGTAAAATATGCAGATCAAATGTTGTATTTCTCCAAGTTAGCAAAGTCCAATGTTGAAAAAATGCAGATAATGTTAGCAGGCTTCTAGATTATGGCGGTTAAAATTACCATTGCGTAACATTATGCTACGACGTTGAAATTAAGTAAATTGTCTTTTTGTTGTCAACTGTGAACTAGGTGATTTCTAAACATTTTATTCATATCAAATCACTTCTTAACCTCATAGTTTTGAACCAGGACCTACAGTATTGAATCAAGTAGTACTGTAGATACCCCTGTTAACTAGTATGTCCAGCTTCTTGTCCCAGCAGCTGGTGATCAGATTGCTGCTTGCAAATGCCGAAAGCTAAACTTAATGAGATTCTATAAAGGATTTGTACCCGCATAGCGTTGAACAGTTAATTGTAATGGCAATATGGCTGTTCTAATATTGAAATGGCAGAAGTGGAATTTTTCTTTTTTATTAAAGATAAAACATGTCACAACATACCTTTATAAATGAAGCGTATTCTCCATAACTAAGGAAACAGATTAGAGATTTTTCAATACAATTTTTCCCTGATACCTGAACTTTGCATGATGGCTGATCTGAGTATCATTGTGATACCAGTTCATAAAAACTTTACATATATTAGGCAATTTATGTATACTACTAGCCCTGTATTAATGTTATGTTAGGGATGTGCTTAAAGTGACCCAAGTTACACAAAATGTTCGCAAAACATTTCTGGAGCTTCACAACAAAACAGCATCCTCCTGAACTAGATTAAGTAGATGGGAAGATGTGGAAAGCTCATCGAGTGTAATCCAAGTCTCTGGAAACCCCAAGTTCCCAAATTGATTTGAAAAGATGTTATTTACACCCTCTTTTATGCTGAAATCTTTACTGTAGCTGCAGAGCTAAAAGTGTTAGCTTCACACACCCTGTCAGAAGTGGTTACACAAGCTCGACTGCACATACAGGGTGTAAATATTGCATTTAAAAAAAATCATATTGAGAGACTATTGGGACCTCTGGAGATGTGGATTACATCTGATGAGCTGTATGGAGTCATTTTTTGTTGTTTCATCTCAGTTGTTTAGGCGCTGCAACGCTGCTTTTCTGTGAAGCTCCAGAAATGTCTGGTGGACTACTTCACCTCACTTTCCATCTGCATGGGTAGTTGATGACTGAATTTCCATTTTTGGGTGAACTCATCCTTTAAGGAAATCTAGAGTGACATTTCACATATACTATACTGTAAACTCTCTTCAGTAAACAATATAAAACACTTACCTATACTCTGCTACCTCTAAAATGACTTCCTTTTACAATAACGTGTAAATCAGCTGATATTCTGTATATTTCTTATTGTCAACAAATCCCATGAAAAGACCCAAACCAACCATTTCAACAAGTCTGTAAAGCCAAATCCAGATACAGCTTATTCCTCCTTGCCATAGAGCTTCATTGTTTACCAAAAACACATCTATGAGATGCACCGTTGCACTTGGCGACATGTTCCCTCATTGGTATGAACACGGGCACTGTTAGCACAGTCAGTCACATAAACTGTAAATACTCGCTGTCCCAGACCAACACAGTATCTACATCTGTTTGAGAAACAATACAATGCCTACTTGTTTAAAAAAGGCATCTTGAAAGTATATTTATCATGACTTGTTGTTAAGGATGTTCAGTATGGGCTCGGTGCTTGATTTCGGTCTCAATACTGGATTTATTTACAGTGAAAAATGTAGAAAACTACCAGCTGTATCCTTGAAACCAAATTAATCATAAGCTTTCCACAACTAATCTCAATGGAGTGAGGAAGAGGCTGTCTCCCTCTCCATGCTTAAATAGAATGACAGCCAATGCAAAGACTGCTTTCACTATTTTAGGTTAAGTGGAACTGCTCACTTTCGGCAGATGGGCTCTTATCAATAAGGCATGAGACGAAGCTGTTAGCTGGAGCATCTAAAAAGGTGGCTCTGTATTCTTTCCTTTTATAAACATGAATCAGCTTCTATCATCAGAGTGAGATTTTGGCTTAGCGAGGTCACAGTGTCGGTTTCTATCTCGTCTCAGGCAACCTCACGGGATCATTTAATAGTCCACGTCAAGGCAATTGTGAAGCTTTATTGTGAAACCTCTGACACGGAAATAGCACGTTAGCTTTGACCTACAGTGTGTAGCTGCGTTTAGGAGAAGTAAGTTATCTCAAATCTTCACTATTTTTGCTAAGGAACATGTCTTTATTCTATTGAGCTTTGAGTTCACCCGAGAGTGTATCCTGAGAATAGCCTTGCATCCCCTGCATGAAATAAAAATGAAGCCCTGCTTTGTTGTTCACCAACACTGACAGTGTTCATGCATGACTCACAAAGGCAGGGTTTACTGTATCACAGGTAACACTGGAAACCCTTTTGTACCCGATCCTCTCTTTCACAATGCATAGTCACAGCAAACGTGGATGCAAGCAGTTTTGCAAAGATGGCTCCGAGGACCAGTCTTAACTTGTCTCCTTTGTTTGATCATGCTGTCATTGTGCAGAAATCTCCTGGCCGCTTTCTCTGTGTGGGGCGTGATCGTTCACACCAGGAGGCCGACCAGGTGATCAGCATCATTTCTTTGATTCCACATTCAGGGAGAGATTTAGTTATGGGAAAAAAAAAACTAAACCTCTCTGAGGCTTTTCGAGATTTATCCTTTGAAAAACAACACAATGAGAGTGAAATATATTCAGCAACAGGTCAGCCACATGGTAATGAGACATGTAGTAAATTTAGGTATTCAGTTTTGTGTCTTCATTATTCTGTGCAGTAGCTTATGTACTGTTCTTTCTCTTTTAACAAGCACAATCTCAGAATCGACAGCAGAGTGTTGGGCTTGAGATGAAGCGAGTCCTTTATCTTCTTAAAGACTTGCTCACTCACTCTGATCTGTTTTTTCTCTTTTGATGTCATTTTACAATGGGATTCATTCTACCAGTACATGTTTTTGTTGACCTCATACTGTGTACACGTAGATGCATTGTTAGAACTGACATAGGAAACAGCAATTCCCATCTTAGAGAATTTATTTTTTTTTTCTCCTGGCATAGAGGAAAGGACCCAGGTGGCATGCAGCTGAGCTTGTTCATAGTTGCCGTTTTTTTCCAAACACATGTTTACAGTCACAGTGCCTCCCATTTCTCAGAAATTCCCACACAAAGGGATATTGTGACATTGTAATGGCTGAGTGTGTGTGGATGTGTGCACAAACATGTATAATGCAGTAATTTCTTCAGTCTGGCACTGTGTGATCTGATCCTGCTCTGGCATTGTATCTGTTAGTATCTATCCATCATTTATCTCAATGTATTATTTTTTATGGTCAGATGAGTGGCCGGAGCATATCCCAACATGCAGTGAAGGCAAGGGAGAATAAGTATTTGCCCATTGCATGCTCAAGAAAAACCTCAGGTTGCCAGTCAGTCACAGGGTTTATGTGTAAACAGAGAAAAACACTCACAGGACATTTTAAGTTTGAACTGAATTTGAGTCAAATGGCTCTAAGCTGTGGGAAGAAACTTATGTAAACACAGAAAGAACGCAAGCACATTTCCCAACAAAAGACACCAGGAGTGAAACTCAGACCTTAAACCTTCCTATAAAGAGGTGCTCATCACAACCCCCCTACTATCAGTTGAAGTAAAGAATATAGAGTCATGTCAAATAAAACCATCCCTGCTTGAAAATGGTTTAAAAATACTGTATTGATGTACTGTATCATGTGTAGGTAGACCTGGGCTCCAGAGTGCTACTATTTTGGTCGCACATGCACCTAAAAAACTGTCAAGTGTGACTTAACATTCTTATTAGGTGCTCCTTTGAACAAACTTTGCTTATCGTCTCTCTCCAGAGTTCACTACATTTAAACATGATTAAGTTAGTGTGGTGGTGCAGTGGTTAGCGCTGTTGCCCCACAGCAAAAAACGACCATCGTTCGACACCTGGCTGGGGCAGGGCCTTTCTGTGCGGAGTTTGCATGTTCTCCCCTTGTCTGCGGGGGTTCTCTTCAGGTACTCTGGCTTCCTCCCACAATCCAAAGACATGCAAAAAAAAAATGAGGTTAATCGGTTACTAAATTGTCTGTAAGCATGAATGGTTGTTTGTCCTTACATGTCAGCCCTTTCATGACCTGGCTTATCCATTTATCTGCAAATGTATTCCTGTTTAACTAATATAAAAAAAATGTGGTAAGACACAATATTTTAATATGACATTTTATTAAAACAATCCTGCAATTAATGTTCATGAAAAAAATCCAGCAGCACGACACACAACAAATGTTCATAAAATGGTAATTGTGGGGAAAAATAAAGACGTAATACTATAGTAATACCACTTCATAACTCAGAGGTAATTACCATATCATAATGCTCAAACCACGTTCATTGGTAATACTGGACAGATTACATGTGTAATGCTGGGATTTATCACTTTGAAACACTTAATTATAATAATCCTGAGTCAGAGTTGCAACATGGTATCGTTAAATTATTACCTCTTTATTATTAAAGTATTACATCACTATTACCATGTTGTTATCAAGCTGTGAAGTGCTACCAGAAGTCCAGAAGTGCTAACAGGCACCTGAAATGCTTTGAAATGTAGCAAACACCCTCAGAGCTGCACCTTTGTCCTGCAGGGTCAGCACATCCTCAACCATGAAGGTTCCTCTTCAGCTGTACAGTATATGGCTAACCTGTTTAACAGAATCCAGCCTCTGCATTGTTTCCTGTTGGAAGGCTAAATTTGTAAAACAGGTTTGGAACCTGCTTTCACTCCCACACTGACTGATCTATCTAGACAAACCTTATTTGAAATTATAGTCAGATGAGAGTACACAGTAGGGCTGCAACTAATGATTATTTTCATTGGTCAGCTTTGTTTTTCAGTTAATTGATTGGTTCTTTTTGTCCAGAATGCAAAGACAAATCAGTTGACCGTCACAGGGAAGTAAACAAACCATACCATCTATAATGTACATAGACCATACTGATTAGGTCTTTAATTAAATTAATTTACTTAACAGATAGTAGATAACAGAGTATATTTGCACAGTAGAAAAGCCCTCCAACAAAGTAAAAAATCCCAGACCTGTAAGAGGGCCAGTGGTGTTCACAGGATGAAGTGACAAACTCTGACAATGGATCCAATTTCTAATGTTGACACAGGATAAAACTCCGAGACCTGACAGTGACCTGTCAGGACTGCGAGAGGAAGGAAGGCCGACTGGCCAAAGTAAAGGTGTGGGACCAGAAGCATTCACGTACAAAAGGAAGCTGCTATTCTTTCCTCTCATCAAGTTTAAATGATTCTGGGAAAGAGATTTCCATTAGAGAGAGTTGCCTGAACACATGAGGGGTATTAATGCTGCAGGAGAAGCCACATTTTAGGCTGATTTAGAAGTACAGCGCACATAAAGGTCAGCAGATATATTTGGCTGTATCAGTTTGATTAATATGTTAATGTTTCATGCATCCATTTTAAAAGTTTTGTACTCACCTCGGCCGTACCTGCAGCCCCGAATCTGAAGCGGCTTTCATCACTTTCCTTCTCTATATAAATAAATAATACCTGTGAGAGTGGTGAAATAAAGCCTCGGCTATTTTAGTACACGGTGACGCACCTACCCTATGAAATCATAATGTGAAACATCCAACCTGAAAGAGGTCCACCGACAATTTGCTAAAAGCCTTGCATCTTACAGGCCTTTTGTTGTCCCGTTTGTTCTCTTCTTCTGACCATTTTCAGTGGTTTATTTTTGATCAAGTGAATTCAGGCATGATGCTCGCAGTTATATTTCTGGTATTTGTGAAACTTTTTTCGAAGGGGCGAGTTTGTGCTTTCAACATATGGAGAAGAATTGAATATTATATCCGCCTTGGATTATTTACCATTCACCGTTAGCTTTCACTTCTCTGTCCAACAAACATGATAAACAACGTGATATAGAATATAGAAGAAAACACAAATAATACATGTAAAGGTAAACACATTCACAATGTTGACCTCCCAAACACTATTTATATCTATTTTTCTGAAACCAAGTGCTATACTATAGGGGATAGTACAGTGGCTGTGTCAGTATTGTTTTTTAGCATAATAGTACAGATCCATCGTATGAGAGTGTATTGGGGTCGTTGCAGATAAAAGAAAAAAACTGAGATTTAGGTTACGAATTTACGAGAAAGATTTTTTGAAATTGAAGTGGTAAATTTCTGAGAAAAAAAAAACTTATATTCTCAGAGCCTCTAAAGAACATATTAGTGAGAAAAAGATTATCACAATATTAAGGGTCCAAACCCAAATTTGCGCAAAAAAAAACACAGATTTATGATAAGAGAAACTTTTTCTTGCTGATTATAAAGTCATAAATCTATGTGAGAAAAAAAGTCTTCACTTCACAGGTTGGATCAAACTCCTCACACCACAGACCCTACCGCTTGCCATATACTATACCTGCAGTGGATGACCTAATTAAATCATGTTTTGCAATAAAGACATATGTGTGATTTTCCATTCACATAATGTCCATTGTCTTTTAGTTAAAATTAAAGTATTTTTCCATTTTTTATCTTTTACAAGACGAATAATTAAGAATTTGTCATAGCTGGGTGATAGTATTAAACCTCTCGTCAATCAGTTTACACCTCTGTTTTCAATTTTATCACTACAACACTTTTGTATAAATTTAAGTAATGGATAGCAAGCTTACATCTCATTACACGTTAATCTTTTATTTGAGGAGAGTTAACACTTTCTATCAGTAGATATTTTGTACTACCGCAGTACGCCGTCATCATGCTACCCAATTACAGTTAAAGATTAAGTTTGAAACATAAGCCTTTGATCTGAGTCAGTGATTAACACAGCCGGGGTTTACTTGTCCAAATCACTGGCAGATGCTCTGCTAAGCTCCGTGGCCTCAGCAGGCAGTATGATGGGATCTCTGGCACACAGGGAGTCTCGAGGCTCCATACTCATCAGAGCCCAAAAATGTGGCCAGTCATATCCAGAGGCAGCCTTGTGTGTCCTCTCCTGTGCCCATTACACCCGGGCCAGACATGCTCCTTAGGTTTCCATTCAACTCACTCCCCTCCAAGATTTATTCAGCTGTTTACAGTGGGATGCGGGGGGTCAGTGTGCAACGAAATAACTCATTTTCAATTTCGCTTTGCAGCAAGCCTTGGATTCCAACCTAGGCAGTCTAATCAAGAGGACCAGTGATTTGGAAAGTCTGATGGGCAAACTTATCCAAACCTGCCAGCATGTGGAGGTGAGGTTGTTTATCTGTTCCCTTTCAGGTGCGGGCTCCTCGCATCTGTGGCATTTCATGGGCAACAACTCATTAAATTATTAACACAGTGATGAATTACTGTATCTGTGAGTTGCTTTTCATCATGTCAACAAGATTAAGTGCTCATTAGTCTATAGATCAATCATGTCTGTAATATGCATACAGTTTGCTGCAAAGTCTAATAGTGTAGACCAGATATGAATGCATGGACTTGGAAATAAACATATAAAGTAGAATGTAATAAAGCATGTTCATGGTAATTTGATGCATTTATAATGTATAGCAGGTTTATTTATTATTTTAATTTGTTTACTTTCCTAGTTTTGCTCAATACCTGGATCCCTATAGGATCATAATTCATTTGATCCCATAGACACTTAACTGTTCTGCCAAGACTGTCTAATAGTGCTGTTTTACATAACCGGACTACACCAAATACATTCAAAAATGTCCTTGCACAGAGTGATATGGTCCAAAAATGTTACGGCAGTAATTTTAGGCTATCCACCTATTCCTATGCCCAATTTAACTTGCGTAAGTGGGCGCAACATCCGGCGTGACAAGTAACTTAACCGGAAGCAGCGTTTTCCATGGTAACAGGGCGCTAAACCTCATTCTTAGAGCAATTGATATCAGGTATCATTCATTCATGAAGATCTAGGTTAGACTCTTTATCGAGTAAATACTTCTAACATTAATATTGCTTAGCCCACTAAACTAACACTTCTAAAGCCTCAAATGTGTTACAGGTGCATCAGTTATTATCATACTTTGTTACTTTCGTCAGATCCACCAAGCATCAGAAATATCACCAATTATCATTTCCCCAGTAACCGCCCCTGTGACACATTCAGTGACCTCCACTCGATGTTAACACCAGGGCTGGGTGACAAAATCAGCCATCACAATATTTTTGACCAAATACCTCAATAGTGACCTTCTGAAAATATTGTATGGATAAAAACAATATACAATGTTTTGTATTTGGTTCATTATCTCATTTCCTTATGCATTTATAAATGGTCCTTGCTTGACATTTTAAAAAAGTCAGCTATCAGTCTTGTTTTGAGCAGTCCACAGTCTAGTGTTACTGTCATAAACATGACTCATGACTGTGTGCCACAGGTTTATTAGATTTGTTGTGATCATGCATGTGTTTGGGATAAGAAGACAAACAAACAAACTATAAACAAGGTCAACTGTCTGCCGAACACGAGAAGGCAGAATTATCCTCTAATGTGGTTTTCCTGTCACATGGGGTTTATATCAAATTAACTGTGCTCACAGTAATGTATTTTAAAAAATATAATTCAATCAAATGTGCCTGCAGTTGTGCAGCAAAACATAAAAAAAGCAGATGAATTACAAAACACTGTTATCGACTGTCTCTTATCTATATTTCTGTCCTGTCTAGGTAAACGCATCGCGACAGGAAAACAAGCTGCTCGAGGAGTGTGACCTTCTGATTAATATCATACAGCAGCGGAGACAAATCATAGCGACCAAGATAAAGGAGGGAAAGGTACTGTTTGTCACCTTTTGTTACCTTGATAACCTTTGTTTGTTTGTTTATCACCTTGTGCGTGTTGATAACCTTCCCACCCCACACAGCCGACAAGCTAGCTTACAACTCAACAAAGCCTGCTGCTCCTATGAGAATACAGTGGTAGCAAATCTCTGTTGTTGTTAAGTAAAAGCCTTATGTCTTCAAAATGTTACTGTAAAAAGTGAAAGCTTTCTAACTTCTGACAAAATCAATCATACATTTTTCTTCTTCCAGAGAAGAAGTTTCATCCATGAGCAGTAAATCACAAGCTTACTCAGTTCCGTACAGTCTGGGTTTATCAGTTACAGACTCACTCACTGTGCACCTGCCAGTACTGAAGTCATGTCACTAACTTTATTTCTCTTCTCCACTTTGGCTTCTGTTACACAACATTTTATCATGCCCCAGATTAGACCCGGTTTGTTCCTCTTGTGTATAAATGTTACATTTGAGTCACTGAGCTCAACATTCGATTTCCTAAAAATAAATGCCCAGTGATCTCTGAAAAACCTTGTTCATTCAACATCACTTACTGCTGCTCTGAAGATAATTCAAGAACCCTCAAAGATGCTTCTGATGATCAGGATGAAGAAATAAGGATACAAAATATGTTTAACCCATTTCCAAACTAGTGACCCTTTTCATAATCCAAACAAAGATGGTAGCCGGAACTGAAGGATGCTCTTGCTAAATCCGAATAAAAAATGTTTAATTATTTATTTGGCATAATTATTTATATATTGTATAGATATGTATGTTTTTGGACCTGCCACTGATGTCATTTTCTGAACCCACTAGATTGTTTGAATTGTTCTAAAATTAGCCTTTATATTTATTATATCCACATCACTGATGATTGTTTATCAAGAATCTAATTGAGTTAATATATTAACAGTTATCCCTACAATATTTTTCCAATATCAATATTAAGGTATTTGATCAAAAGCTTGTGATTTTTGATTTTGTCATCTGATCAAAACATTTATCAAGTGCTTCTGAGGAGATTTCAAAATATTGAGTAGATTAATATTGTATATTGTGATATAGCCTAAAGATATCCTAAAAATATATTATTTTAGGGCCATATAGCCGAGCCCTATTAGAAAGTTTCACAAAAACAAAACATTATCTTCTTCAAAAATGTAGATCTGTCAGATTGCATCATGATTGCATCATGAGACATGTTTGCTGTTTAATTTGGTTCACTCCCAGTCTGGTCGCTGGAGCTACTGACTAATCTTTGAAAATGTATCCATAATTACAATCGAAGCCACATAGTCTGTTTTTTCTGTCCTCAACTACAGAAGCTTTTTCTTTTAAACTTTATAAATGTTTGAGTTTTTCTGACTGTTTTGTTTCTTAAACCCCAATGGTTGTCATGTTAGGTTGATACACAGAGGCGAGCATGTCATTCTTTGAACTCACATAAAACTTCCCAAATCGAGGCTTGCAAGGTCTCAGTTGACAGTGAAGAATTTCTAGATCCACCGCATTCTAATCAGAAATGTTTAGTTATTTAATCTATCTTTGATAGTAAACACGTAGATTAGCCTAGAAGCTGTTTGCACCGAAATCCTTAGCAGCCTGCAGAGTTTACTGTTACTGTGCGTGCTTGTTTTTTAGTACTTTTGGCCCCATGTTCGTACATTTGATGTGCATATGCTGTGCCCCTTGAATCGTTTCCCTTGCTTTTCCCCTGTTAGATGCCATTACAGAGGCAATGGCATGCTGTGTCAGAGTAAGATCAGCCCTGCTTCCTGTGATAGCCTCTCTGGAGGAACACTCTTTCCTTCCTCGCCCTGTGCCTCCTGTCAGGTTCTGAGGTTCCTTCTAGCCACTAAGCCAACAAGGCACATAGGAGGGTCTGGTTACTATGGCAGTGTTATGAGGGATGTTTCATAAATACACCCTCAATGCCAGTATAGCTGTAAGAGCAGGTTGAAGCTCGCAGTCTTGTGGGTATTAGACAACTCAAAAATCCAATTGTTGAAGGTGTAAATCGGATTTTCTTCAGCAGGGATTTTGTAATTGGCAAGATCAAATCAAATCAAGCGTCTGGCAGGGCGGTGCTTTGTACAATAGGTAGTGCATATTTATCAAGGTTTTCATTTATGAACATGCATTTTCTTTCCCCTGCCCAGGCTATTCGGCTAAGGAAACTAGCCCAGCAGATAGCCAGCTGCAAACAGTGCATCGAGAGGTCCTCCTCCCTCATCACTCAGGCCGACGTAGCTCTCAAAGAGACAGACCAGACTCGTTTCCTCCAAACGGCTAAAAGTATCTGTGAGAGGTGAGGAAGCAACTGTGAACAAAGAACTGATATGGTGTATAAAACTGTCACCGTCTAATCATGTACCTCTTTATTACAGAGTGTCAATGGCGACAGCATCCTCTCAAATCCTGTTACCAGAAATTAACTTGAATGACACCTTTGATACTTTTGCTTTGGATTTCACAAGAGAGAAGAAAATGTTAGAAAGCTTGGATTACCTCACAGGTGAGTGGTGGTCTTACAATTTAAGCACACCATATTGCATTGTGTTTATCTGTTTGTGTATACTGCAAGATGCTCAGTGGCCAGAATAAAATGTTTGCATTGTATGTTTCTGCAAACCACAGATAGATTAAATGTGTACGTTGCAATGTTTTGTTTTTTTTATCAACATTTGTAGAATATGTATCATATAATGTTCAGAAAACAGATGTATATGAGCTGACTTCCTTATGAGGAGAACAGGATGGTGGTGGCCTGGTAGCTAGACGAGACAGCTGGTTGAGACCACCGTTCCTGCTTCCTGTTTCAACTGAAAAACCTGCATATATTTAGCAAGACATTGAGACATTTTCCAGTCTTCTTTGTGGCAACCAATCCTGGTATTTTGAAGGTGCAGTGTGTTGGATTTAGGGGGATTTAGAAAGTTGTTGCACCACCAGCCAGAATGGACAAACCAAACACTGACTCTAGAGATGTCCTTTTTTCCTCCATTTTTCGTGTTTTTATTACCTCCACCAAGGAGGATACGTTTTCGCACGTGTCGGTTTGTTTGTTTCTTGGTTGTTTTGTGAGCAGGATTACACAAAAACTACTGGATGGATTTCCACAAAACTTGGATGGAGGATGGTCTTGGCCCAGAATAGACTCCTTCAACTTTTGGTGTGGATCTGGATAAAGGGATAGATCAAGAATTGTTTTTGTTATTTATTTTTTAACTTTGCATTTTTCAACATTTTTGTGCATATGCATAATGCATAGGTCTTGATAAAAAAAAAAAGCAGGTTTATTTAAAAGGTTGGTGATGTTATCATCAAAATGTTGATCATCAAAATCATCAAAATGTTGATGATAACAACACAATAACACATTCAAATTAAAATCCGGTTCTAGTGGATTTAAATATGTTTTATTTGAAATTTAATTAGGCTTCGTTCTAGTTAGCCTGTGTGGGGGAGGGCGAGGATTTTTTCATTGGTTGCAATCTGCAAACTCACTGTTAGATGCTATTAAATCCCACACACTGGACCTTTAAGACAAAATAGTATATTTTCCCAATCCCAACCAATTCCTTCTATAGCTTAACCTTACCAGATGTCAAGCAAAGCATTGTCAGAACATGAAATTGAAAATTAGAATGTAAAGAAAAAAGAAGTTTCAACATGTCAGCAGTTTGCAGAAATGTACAAGGTCAACATTTATGTTAGGTTTGTCAGATGAAGACATTTAATGCACTCGTTAATTCTTGTCAGGTAGACAATGCATTTGAAATTGTCCTCAACTTATCCTTTGATTATACATTCATATGATTTAAAGGCCTCAGCATGGATAGATAATATTTCAAGTATATGCTTGTTAACAAGACTGTGGCAGATAACAGAAAAGCACACAAACAATTGAGCTTTATTTTCCGCTGAATGGAACAGGTTTGATTGTTTATGCTCAGCTGCCCGTTGTGCAGCGTGAATTTAACTCGGCAAGGGGCCTGTAGCTGTAATAGCAGGAGGAATTGTAACCCTGCTTAATTACACTCGTCAGGATGAAAACAACACAAATGGATGGGCTTTATACCACCACTGGTCTCCGCAACATATTGTGGTTTTTTTTGTTTTGTTATTTAATGTTGTTTGCTTTCATTACTGACTGAAAACCGCATCTGTCTTTTGTTTTGGGATTGCAGCACCAAATCCACCAGTAATCCGTGAGGAATTATGCACAGCTTCATACGACACGATCACAGTTCACTGGACATCAGAAGACGAATTCTCTGTTGTATCATATGAACTTCAGTACGCCATCTTCACCAGCCAATCTAACGTTGTCAGTAAGTCTATATGCAGCTCTCTAGTGGGAGTACGGCATTATGTTTGGGGGGGGGCATGACAATGATGTGGGGATTTGAAAGGGATTTCAATGGAGGACTTTAAATTGCTTTGGGGCTATGTTACAATATCCAAACATAATAGCTGTAGCAGAGGGGAACTCTGTCCTGGCTCTTATGGGTAATGAGATGTTAGCAAAATACACTGCAGTGTCTAGGAAGGGATATGGGGAGAAAAAAACATCTCAGTCGGAGCGGATTTACATCCAGATGCACATCATAAGCTCGATATTATCTCGGGGTTGGAATGAGCAGCAGGCTGTTTGGATTGATTGCTCTAACAAGGTCACAACATGCTCGATCAAGCAATTTATTCTCATCTGCCTCAGTGCTCAAGCACACTTGTGCACACTTATTAAATGAGTCAAAATAGCAGCTATAGATTGAAGACTGCATAGAATTATGCTGTATTGTGTCTCTCCCTGGCTTCAAATGCTAAGTGAGCATTTGTGACTTAAGATGATGTTCTTTGTCAATGATTCTCTGTCTGTCTGGGCTGCAGGTCTGTGTAACTCTGCTGACAGCTGGATGATCGTACCAAACATCAAGCAGAATCACTACACTGTGCACGGGCTCCAGTGTGGCACAAAGTACATTTTCATTGTGAAGGCCATAAACCAGGCGGGAAACCGCAGCAGTG
This sequence comes from Spondyliosoma cantharus, assembly GCA_900302685.1. Taxonomy (NCBI): domain Eukaryota; kingdom Metazoa; phylum Chordata; class Actinopteri; order Spariformes; family Sparidae; genus Spondyliosoma; species Spondyliosoma cantharus. The sequence continues at coordinate 81,435 of OMLP01044734.1, forward strand.
AACCAGGGAAACTCAAGACTAACAGTATGTCAACTTAAGCAACTGCACAGAATTAATTCTGAAAATATAATCCAGGAATATTGTCATGCATTTTAGAAAACAGCGATATTATTTTATTTTTCTCTTTCTTTAAGGTCAGCCATTTAAATTGGACCCAAAGTCAGCTCACCGGAAGCTCAGGGTGTCCCATGACAATCTGACAGTAGAGAGGGACGAGACGTCTTCCAAGAAGAGCCACAGTCAGGACCGCTTCTCCAGCCACAGCAGCTACGGGGTCACAGGGAATGTCTACATCGACAGCGGCCGCCATTACTGGGAAGCTCTTATAGGAGGAAGCACATGGTAAGTATACGTTTTCAGCATGGCTCTTAGGATGGCAGTGTATTTTTTTTTCTTTGGTCTGTTACTTTGGTCCAGAGTGAAATATCTCAATGGATGTGGTATTATTATAGTGTTGGATAGATTGCCATGAAGTTGTGTACATGGCAAGAATCTGCACACTGTATCTTGCTCCCACAGTGTTTTAAGTATGTTTTTTTATTTATTTAGTTTTTTTTTTACTGTTGGTGTGCAACATTTTGATCAGTTAGATCTTTGCCAGTCAGCTAAAAAAGAACAGTATGCAGAAAAATGATAACTTGCTTATCATTCTTTTTCCTGTCCTTCAGTGTGTTATTTAGGTTCTTGTGCATGCAAAAGGTTTTGAAAGTAAAAAGGTCAAAGTACACGGCAACAGGAGCTCTTCTATCCCACAGAAAAAAACTTCTCTTGAAATGTCACCATGTCATACATTTGCATAATTTACGGCAAGTTGCTAGTTTGGCTTGTAAGAATCAACACCATTGAATATGGGAGTTACAATGCCAGAGATCTGCAGGTATTTAAGAAATCTAATTGTTATTCTCCTTTGGGCTTGCAGGTTTGCAGTGGGCATTGCATACAAGTCAGCACCAAAACACGAGTGGGTCGGCAAAAACTCTGCGTCCTGGGTGTTGTCCCGATGCAACAACTCATGGGTGGTGCGTCACAACTGCAAGGAGATGCCCATTGAGCCATCGCCCCACCTGCGGCGTCTCGGAATACTGTTGGACTATGACTCTGGATATCTGTCCTTCTACGACGCAGTCGGCTCTCAGCACTTGTATACGTTTGACATTGCCTTTGCTCAGCCAGTCTGCCCTGTGTTTAACGTGTGGAACAGGTGTTTAACAGTCCTCACTGGGCTGCCCATCCCTGATCACTTAGAGGGAACGGACTACAACAACTGACCAGACCTGTTTCAATAGACTTTGTTTGTTGACCCAAAAAGAGACCAGACTGCACCTTTACTGTGATGCCCACATACTGTTGTCAAAATGAAACAGTAACTGAACGACATGCAATAAATGGCCCAGGGGGTATTTCTAATCAGGCGTATGATGAAATTGATTGGATTTATTGAGGAAATTATTTACAAGCATCTGTTGATGTTTTCCTTTGCTTTGCACATTTATGTACATTACACTGCTGGATGGTTTTAAGGGTTTGCTTTCAGTTTGAGATATTTTCAAATAATCTTCATATTTTGTTTTAACCTCTAAATTCATGTCATTATGTTTCTGGAAGGTTGCATTATAGGTTATTTTAAATGTTTTTGAAGATTTTTTTAAATCATAGCACTTTGAGAAATTGGCACTATAAATGTATTTTTAAGCCACTAGTACCATAATGCAAATGTTTCCTGTTGTGTAAAGGAAAAGCACTTGAATAGATCCAATAACAATAGTTAACAACAGTTTCACTTCAGTCAGCTCAGCAATGTTCAAATATTTATTATCTGTAAAATGCTTGAGTATAGTCCAGCATTATGGGATTATTCATCTCCTCATTGTACCAAGAGCTCATCACCATTTTCACATTTAAGTTTAACTCTGACAAGATGTAATAAAAATGTCGTCTTTTGATTATCCGTGTGACTCGTTGTTTTTATCCTTAAGATGCACTGCTGGTTAAAAATGTGTCTCAGTGGGATAATAATTTGATACACTGCACACTTGTTTACACTCAATTATACTTGATCTCTAATTAAAGCTTGAACACGCTCGCACGACACCACAGTGAAAAGAAAACACCACCAGCACAGAGGAAAGTGTTGCTTTACAGGACTCACTCTGACCCACGCTGAGCCAAAATACAACCTCTGACAAGATCCGTTCTGACATCCCTTTTTGTTCTGGAGTAACGTGGCTTGAATTCTGCAGCATCTCCTTTCAACTAAAGTAGACAAGAGCAAAAAAGAGAGAGAAAAAAAATCTGAACTCTGTGTGACCTCCCTGTGAGACACCCTGCAGACAGAGCTGTAATACATGAACAAGACCTCCACCATGTAATGCCACCGGGACTTCAGTGGATTTTGAGATGTGTACTTTCTTGTGTGTGAAGAAAAAGAGGTAGCCTTTTGTGTAATATTTAATTGCTACATAGTTCTGGTTTTGCCTTTAAATTCTTTTATTTGAAGGGAATACAACACAAAATAGAAAAGCACCCAGGGATTACCTCCGCAGTCGAACAGTCCCCTTTAATTCAATCAAGCCTAATCTAATATCAAACTCGACAGCCCTGCATCACTCTCAATTTTAACCCACCAATAACTGCTTCATTATAAGCTCACCAGAACAACAGCCAACAACAATAACAACAACCACCAGGTGCAGATTGAATCATAATCTCCATTGTGTGAAGATTAATAGATTTTCATTAGGCTCTGCATCAAATTGTACTCACTCACAGATATGCCAGATTTTCTTCAGCGAGATCCATGCCCCAAGGACATGTTTTCTCCCGTGTCCGTCTGTCTGTTGGTTTGTTGGTTTGTCAGAAGGATTACACAAAAACTACTGAACGGATTTCCACGAAATTTGGCTAGAGGATGGGCCACGACCCAGAACATACCCTATTGATTTATGTTGCAGATGCAGATAAAGGGACTGATCCAGGAATTTTGTTCTAGCTTTCTTCAACATAGCGAGATAGTCATAAAAAACATAGTGCCAAACAACATGACATTTCTGTTTTGTACCATCACATAGGATTTTGAAGAAAATATGTAAATATAAATATTTTTCAACAGCAAAGGACATGCAATTGCAAGGTGTTTATAATGAAATAATCGCTTACAGTTTATTGAAACAAAAAACTGAGAACATATACGTATTCTCAGCAAAGACACTATTTCCTGTTCTTTGTGCTGTATCTTCAGCCTGCCTTGAAAGAGCCGAGACATAATAGAGTTGGCAGACATGACATTTAAGGCTCTGTATGTCGGGGGATAAGACATTGTAACATTGTCTTTGTGTGACTGCGACACTAGAAAAGTCTCCTCAAATGCTTTACTCTGAGTGAGTACTTAGAGCAAAGAAACTCATTTGCAGGCATAATGAAAAAGAAGTGAAAATCTCTGTTTGAAGGATTAAAACAGTGCCCCAGGGCTCCACCTGCTGGATCTGTACCTTCTGTGATGAATGATTATGGTGCCAGAGGCCATATCTGTCCCACCCAGAAAATCCAATGTATCACGTTGGTCTATTAGTCATGTGGTGTTAGCTTTGCAATAATGATATTGTGGGATTCAGCTGTCATCTGGGTGATGTGTGAGGCAAATTTAGCTCAAGGAAAATAAAGAACAAAAAGCACTCTGTGAGTAATAATCAAAGTAAGACTTACGTGAAGTAACTCAAGATACATGGATGTTATAAAACATTATGACACAGGTGTGTTTGTGCAGATCTATCTTTTATTCATGTACTTGTTTAGTAGCATTTAAACCTATGGTAAATATATACATCTATTAATGCGTGGAAAGTTAATTAGAAAGTGACTGATTTGATTTGAATGTGTTATAACATAGGCCAAACACACTTGCCCAAATAGTCGCAGAAAAGAGAAGAAAAGACACAACGAAAACCACAAATTCAATACAACATATTATAATACAACGACACTTGTGTATTATATCTAATACAATCTAATTGTACATATCTAAATAAAAATATAACACACGATAAAAAAAAATGAAATATAAAGAGAAACCAAACAAGGTGTTGAAGACAGGACAAAAGCATTGAACAAAGACGAAAAGCACTCTGTGTGTAAAAATGATCAGATTCACGACAGAATGACCGCGAAAAGTGGTCTGATTAAACTATCTTTGAGTTTATTTACCTTCATGTGACCTGTGTCTGAAACGGGATCAGCCGCGTCACTAAGCCCCGCCCACACCCCCGGAACAGGAAGTACCTGCTGCTGCTGCTGCTGCTGACGTTGTTGCTAATACAAAGTAGCGATGGCGTTCACAGACCAGTCCCTTCAGGACCCGACAGATAAAGAAACCTGGGATAAACTGTCGTTATGGGACCGCCGCACCGATGCCATGGCTCCACTCACGGAGAAACAAATGGACTCTGTCCTGGAGCTGCGAGCCGCCGCCGAGACGCTCTCTGTCCCGTCAGAGGTGAGATGTCACTCAATAGACAGACCGCTAGTTAGCTAGCGAGCTAACAGGGATGCTAACTTACTTTTTAAACGTCAAGTGAGGTTAATTTGAACCACGTAGGTTTCTCTGTATGAGCTCAGATTAGCTCCCTGTAATGTAAACTCTACATTAAAGTCAATATAGCACGTCATTTTATCGTATAAGCTAACTAGCACTAGCACTCCGCCACGTCAACCTGTCCAACTAGCTTCATATGAGGGCTTGTTTGATATGTTCAAAACAGTGAGCCCTGCTTTCCTTGCAGTTGCCCATCGAGGACTTGTGCAGCCTTTCGTCGCGGTCCTTGCAGTCCCCCTTCACAGCGACTGTGCCCGCATCAACAGAGGACGTCCTGCTCAAGGGTTTCCAGATGCTTGACATGGAGAATGACAGGATAGAAACAGCACAACAGGTGACATGTCTCTGACAGCAGTAAACAGCACATTAGCCAGGCAGACATACTAGATCACAGTAAGATGCGTGTTTTTAATACAATGCCAATTTGTGTTGCAGTTTTTCGCCTGGTTTGCCAAGTTGCAGGCAAACATGGACCAGGATGACAGCGTAAAGTACAGGTGCATACCTTTTAAAGTACTTTACCCCACACTTTCAGCATGCTGTCTTACTGATGTTTGGACTTGTTAACACCAGTGGTCTTCAAAGCTGTGTGCCCATATTACACCAAACTCAGCCCAAATCTCAAGGCACACTTGTATTCAAATCCTCACAATATAGCCTCTAAGATTTCTTATCTGATCACTTTGTAGCGTAGATGTTTATTATGTTTATTTTTTTATTTACGAACCACTGGAGTGACGCCGAGATCGAAAAAGTGGCTGAAGGTATGTTGATTGCTGCTCAGCGGCTTATACCGATCCCTAGACTGGTATACAGACAACATAACATACGTTCCTTTACTTGCGGTAATGTGTTAAGTTAGCATTGTCAATAAAGAAAAAAAAAATGTATACATTTATGGCAGTACTTGTCGTCAAACCAGTCCAGTGGCATTATATCTGCATATCAGGGGGTGGTACCCATCCAACAGTCTCTCAGTGCCATAACATTCTCAAGCGGCACATACAGTATTGTGTCGTATTGTCTACAGTATTATAATCTGTATATCAGTCTAGGGATCGGTTTATACCACTCCGAGAATCTTTATACCAGTCTGAAGATCGGTATAAGCCACTGAGCAGCAATCGACATACCTTCAGCCACTTTTCGATCTCGCCGCTGCTGAACCACTGGTTGAGACTGAGGAAGTATACTTTATTAAAAGGATAAATCGGAAACAACCGACCACACAAAGTAAAGCAGTGCTGTTTACAGGTGATTGTGACATTTTAATGACAAGCAAACACAGTGTGCGTCACATTAAAATGCTTTTTTATATCACACACCATGTCCACACACACACACTCCACACGTCATATACTAGCCTGGTTTCAGTCGGACATCTGAGTAGCTGCCAACAGTTGGAATTAAATGTTTTTTTCAGTCAGATTATGAGCCTGTTTTAATAGAAAGCACAGACAAAATCATGCATGTACCTTAAATAGATAGCTGTCTAGTCAGAATTCATTTCAAGATATATGTATAACTTCAGGATGAATACCTGCAATTTAAGTATGACTATCTAATACCAGTTTAAGATATCTGCAGACCTCATTCTGTGTGTCATGGTATTGATATGGCAATATATCGCTTCCTCTTGTGATACAATTATCCATACACTGGTGCCAAATATTAGATATTTTTATTAAGACATGCTCTAAAAAGATCACCCTGACGATTTGAGTTACCAGATTGCAAATTATTTAGTCAGCCATATTTGTGTCCTTCGTTAAACATTTTAACTACAGAACTTTTCTGCTTTCTAGCAGTTCTGCCCTTTGCTAGTTTATTGCTGAACAATGAAGTCAATAAATACCTAATTCCTTCACTTTGCCTTTTAGGAGGTATTTTTACCTCTTCAGTTAGACAGATATTGTGATGTATCGTTGGATAATTGGAATGTAATGTATTGATTATTGTAAAATCGCTGTACTGTTATACAGTCATTATCATATGCAGCATATATTGAATTGTATTGTATTCTGTGATTCCCGTTATTTGAAACTTCTCCAGGACATCCAAAAGGAAAATGGAGATTATTTATTTGTATTATGCCTAATCAAGCTTAAATTGTATGTATGGAATTACAGCTACTCATCATTCAGTTGCAGATATATGTAATGATAAACGTATACATGAGTGCCAAATGTAGTGTGAATATTTCTAGTCTAGATATTAATACAGATATTAAAATTAAAGTTTTGAGTAGTCAAAACTTAATGAAAGATATTTTGAATTAGAGGCAAATTTACATTGCAGATATCAGTATTGAATATCCATTCGAGCTAATAAATGTTAAAACAGCTTGCCATACATACATAAGCATATGAAAGTAAATCATAAGGCAATGGAGAACTTTCAAGTTTGTTTTTAAAAGTGGCCACAGTTGTGACAGATCTCAGGTCATCAGGCTGCGTGCGCCACGGAGGAGGACCAAAGTTACAACAAGCAAGGCAGATATCTGCCTTTCTTCTAAACTGAAATTATTGATGCCACAGCTGCTTCTTTTGTTTTGGAAAGCTGGTTGAGCACATCTGCTGTTACATCCCTGTTTAATGTTTGGTCAGCAGTGTGACATGCTTCAAAGATTAACTCATAAAGAACATTGCTTCCAGTTGTCTGCTCAGTGATAATCAATCAATCAATCAATCAATCAGTCAATCTTTCCTTTACTTATACACAAGAGATCATTGAAGGGTGATCCTTTTTTACAATAACATTGAGTTGAAGCAAAGAAAAGGAAAAAGCAATAACAATGTGAAATATATACAAAGAATAGTCAGTATAATAAACTAGTAAAAAACTATTGTTTTACATTGGTTAATAAATATTTAAAATAGCATTCAGACCCCTACAAGCCATTAAACTTAATTTAATATATATATAATTAAATAATTGAATGAAAAAAATAAAAAATAGATGAATGTTAATAAAATACAGTTATTTACAATAACAACAATTACACTGTCAAATAGCTGTGCAAACCAATTGGTCATCATTTTTTCTTTGGGTAAACAAACAATATGTCTACTTTCCCATCAGGAAAACCAGAGATGATCTGAACTGCTACCAGGAACAGTGTGATGCTATTCTGAAAGATGTCAGTGCTGCTCTTGAACACTTGGACTCCCTTCAGAAACAGTATCTGTTTGTGTCCAATAAGACCGGCACCCTGCATGATTCCTGTGAACGGCTCTTGAAAGAGCAGGTGAGCTGCATGCTGCGTTATCCATCTTTCAACCCAAGTAACATGATAAGCAGATCACTGAGTCTTGATCAACCGAGAATGTTTAAGTTGTTATTTCACTGAATGTATTTTTCTCACATGGATGTCACTTCTACACTAAGAAATCTCAGAATTAGCTTTAATGTCTGTGTGGTGTAATCTCTGGAGCTGCTCTGAATTAGGAAACTGTGTATAAACATCTTTGATAATACCCAAAGGAGTCAGTGGAGACTGGAGAGTGGAAATACTATCTAGTTCAGGACAGCATGACACAGATAAAAGCTTGTCTGATTATAAAATCACCAGCAAGCATTCTGCAGGGCAAAAAAATCACTCTGCTGCTCATTCTTTATGTGGCATATTTAAAATCTTATAGACAGTGCAGTTTTTCGTTCTTTTTTTATGCAGATAGCTGCTTACTTTCACAAATATATGTAGATTGTACCATCCGAGGAACACTTTGTAACTGAAGTGAAATGAAACTGTCTTTTCATATTGTGTCAACTGTGGTTTGTTGTTCTCTCTCTTTTGCAGTCAGAGCTTGTTGACCTGGCAGAGAGCATACAGCAGAAACTGTCATATTTTAACGAGCTAGAAAACATAAACACGGTAGGATGGGTTTTATTGTTGTCTTCATCTTGGAATATGCATTGTTATTTATGAGCTTATTAGATATTAACCCAATTATTGTGATTGAAAATCAGCAATTATTGTGAAGAAGTTTTGATATAAGCTACAGTTCCTTCGTAATTATTTCCGTAAAAAGTTTCATAAAACGATCTTGAATTTGAGTTTCACCTCCTAAACCTTTCAAATGTGAAAGTTAAATCTGTGAAAGTAGTTTAATGGATTTTACTTTGGACTGGTTTCAATGTCAAAGCAACACATTTCTGGCAATGATGACTTTGCCAACTGAAAGAAATGTTTTGATTACAAAAAAAACAAGAGGAGGAGGATTATAATTGTTTATGTTTGGAATCATTTCAAACCAAGCTTTTCTCTTTGTCTTTGCAGAAACTGAACTCACCGACCTTGTCTGTAAATAGCGAAGGCTTTATACCGATGCTGTCAAAATTGGATGACTGCATCGAATATGTTTCTTCACATGTAAGTAGTTTGCACTCCACACAGTTTCTGTTCTGTATGTGCAGATCTCATTTTAGCACCAGTGATGGAATAATTTAACACGTAATCATGTTTTTCAGTAGTTAATGTGTTTGGATGCCTTCTGTGTGATTAATGCATATTTATGCCATAGATAAAATACTGTTGACTTGTGCTACCCTTATACTATGATCTGTGCTGTGTGATCACAATTAAAGCTGTCTAACACTTGCTTCTTTTGATTGATTGCAGCCCAATTTCAAGGACTATCCAGTTTATTTGGCTAAGTTTAAACAGTGTCTTTCAAAAGCTATGCACTTCATGAAGATCCACATCGTAAACACTATGCAGAATCTCACAAGTCAGTTAACAAAAAGGGTAAGGAAAGTCACATTCCCTCCCTCTTACACAGTCAATGAGGACCGATAGAGGCATCGATATTGTTTGTGCAGTCCATGATCAATTATTTATTTATCTTTCTCCCCCAGGATCCAATGGGCTTGGCCAATGCGGACAATGCCTTTACACTTTACTATGTAAAGTTTAGAGCAGTTGCACCCAAAGTTAGAGTGAGTACATACTTTTTAATTACCCACTAAAGTTATGCATAGACTATTTTCTCTAATAAATTTGTTTTCTTTCAGTCATTGATTGAACAGATAGAGCAACGAGCAGAGAAGATTCCAGAGTGAGTATTAGCACGTTTTCTTCTTTAGCACAGATAAATGATCAGCCAGACATTGCAAAAAATTGTATCTGTCATTTATCGATATTGGGGAATTATAGGTAATTAATAAAGCTGAAAATAAGAAGCTTTCATTGACTTGATAAGTGCATCTACACATTCCAATACAGTAGGTGGTGTATGCAACAACCAAGTTGGCAAATCTGCCAATAAACAAGAAGAAGAAGAAGAAACCACATTTCCCTTTCTTATGCATAAACTACAAGTTATGAACTTCTTTCTAAAATGCTAAAAATGTGAAATAATCTGTATCTGCCTTGAGAAGCAGGTAATTATTGGTTATAGGTAACAATTGTGCACCCCTATTTTTTTATTGTGCTTGATGGGTAACTCCACCATTATTACACAATAAAGTATGTTTACACGTCTTGGGAAAGTGGTAATTAGCCTTTTTTTGGCTCTAGAGGAAGCCGCATGTAATGTGATAATTTGTCTCCAGTGATATTTCTCAGTAGCTAAGTTGCACTGTGGGTAGCGTAGGCACCAGGGTTTCAAAAGGAAGAAGAATGCATGGATTAAAAAAGACAATATTTCTGGATTTGCTGTAGGATTGCTGTTTGCTGTACATAATGAATATAAGAATATTACATGAGTGCGATGCTACACCAGTGGACTGCTTTTTAAAACTCGTTACCTACATTACCCACGATGCAGCTAAATCACTGAGTGACATCACTGGAGGCAATTTATCAGATTACATGCAGCTTCCTTCAGAGCCACAAAAGGCTTTATACTAGTTGTTTCACATATGCAGTAGAACTCCTCAAGTCCTGTAAACACACTAGCAAATGCAGTATATAAAATGACTTGGTTTGTGTCAAATTGGTGATGTGACCCTTTTAACGAACTCATCCCTCCTTATATGTGATGTGAGCAGATACCATCAACTCCTAGATGAAATCCATCAGTGCTACCTTGACCAAAGGGAGCAGCTCCTCAGTCCCAGCATTACATCCACCATTACTGACCTGACCAACCAAAACAGCAAAGACCACTGCGCTCTGGTAAGATTCATCCTTTTCTAAGCAGAACTGCCCTTAGAATACAGTGAGGTGACATTTGAGCTTGCAGAGAACGGACATCGTGCTCCCTCTGGGATATTTTCTGGAGTGGTTGGTGCAGACATAAAGCTGTGCACATGATAAATGAGTGTAATCTGAGATTGTGTACAGCCGGCGTCCAAAGCTTACTCCTGTTTTGTTCACAAGTGAATTGCTGCTCAGAGTGCTGTTTTTATGCTCTGTCATACCTCATCTATAAAGCAGTGACTTCTGTGCTGTTCTCCTCCAGCGCGCAAAATTGTATCTGACCTAAAGGTTGGCACAATGATTCACTGTAAAATATTTTATTCTAGTTTGATATTTCAGAAATAACTGATCCAATATTGCCACCTGGACAGCGTGTGTATTCTGACGCTGTGCTGGCATTTAATAACACTTCAGTAATTGGCTTGATGGGGATCCTATAATTAAAGGTCAGAAATTCATGCAACAAACATCGTCACGGCAGCACCATCTATCTGAGATTTTTTCTTTTAATGAAACTGCATCTCGTTAATGATTGCTGTAATGGGTGCCTCTATGCTTTATGTGGGAGGATGTGTTTGCTCGTTTGAAGTGGGGCCAAAGCAAAGTATTGGAAGGCACTGTAGCGGGTGATCATTATGTGTATTTGTACAGGTTCGCAGTGGCTGTGCATTCATGGTTCACGTGTGCCAGGATGAACACCAACTGTACAATGAGTTCTTCTCTAAACCCACGCTTAAACTAGAGTGAGTATCACCTGCCTCACTCGTAAAATAAGCACTACGCACGCACGCACGCACGCACGCGCACACACACACACACACACACACACACACACACACACACACACACAAGACAGTGTGTTTGCTTAAGGCACGACTTTTCAATATGCATTTCAAGTTTCACTTAATATGTTAAGTGTTTGAATTACCAGCTTAAACAGCTTGGGTAGACAACTCGTATCATGATTTGAGAGTGTTTTTTTGCATAATTATTTTTAGGCTTTACTTTATCCCTTAACTCAAAGCTTGAAATGAGCATAAAGTGTAATTTTAGACTCCCCTCAGTTGTACAAAGCAATTTAATGGTGTTTAATCTCCGACAGCGAGCTGCTCGAGAAGTTATGTTTGTGCCTGTATGATGTCCTCCGGCCTCTCATCATCCACATCATCCACCTGGAGACCCTGTCGGAGCTCTGCAGTATCCTCAAGAATGAGATGCTGGAAGACCATGTTCATAACAACGGTAAAGTGGAGCCTTTTGTTCTCATCAAAGCTTCTCACTTGTCACATGGTGTGTTAGATTTTGAGTTACTGAATATCAGTTGTGCTGGAGTTTGGATCCGTGTTTTAAATTCTTTTCTCTTGATTTGAAATGTCCTCTGAATCTCTCCAGTTGCATGGGGGTTTACTATGTGTGCAGGACTACTTTTTGGTCTGTTTCTCCCTTTTAGCAGTATTGGGGCTAAGATAAATTCACTGGTTGCTTTGTTGTTAATCCAACATTTAAGGGAGGATTTTTCTGAAGATGGCATAGTACCTTGCTTTTTGGTTCTTATTCACTTCTCACCCCACTGTTGAGATTTCACTTCAATATACATTAACTTTATACTGAATAGCCTGAAGGGACTCAGATGTATTTATTAACAACAAAGTGTTGGACCAGAGGGCAAAGTTTGTCATGAATTTGCTTTCGGTTCGACTGTAAATTGGCCTCTTGTGTGCTTTTATGTAGCCGCTCAGTTGGGGGCCTTTGATGCAGTGGTGAAGCAGATGCTGGAGGATGTCCAGGAGAGGCTGGTCTACAGGACTCACATTTACATCCAGACTGATATCACGGGCTACAATCCAGCTCCGGGGGATCTGGCCTATCCCGAGAAGCTGGAGATGATGGAGGCAAGTTTTGTGTGCTGAAAGGGATGTGGTTTTTACAGCGTCTACTCAACCCATTTTGCACAATATAGATGTTTTGTCTGCTGCAACTAATGGAAATTGTCATTATTTTTTTCATATAAGTAATGAATGTTTTCATCAGTTATCAATTAATTAATTGATTATTTTGATTAAACGTTAGTCTATAAAATGCCCAAAACAGGGAAGAATGCCCATCAACAGGTCACAGAGTGTAAGATAACGTTTCTTTAAATGTGTCTGTCTGACCAAACAAGCATCTGCAGGTTTGTGAATACTGTTCATGTTTTAACTTGAATTATATGTTAATTGAAGCCTTAGCTTGTGGATATCTGAACATGAAGGTGCAGTATGTAGAATTACATTACAAAAAAACATCATAAACCAAATAAACAAAAATTATCACCTGATTGTGAAGCAGTATTGATGATATATCAAAGACAATGTGTTTAGTTGCAGATAGCTAATGATATTTACATGGAACCAGCTAGACTCGGCCTGTTTTCTTTCAAAATACCACTCAGCGCCCAATTTGGACAGCTAGCTGCATGTCTAACTGAGCTAAGCATTTCGTTTCTTGTGATATACTGCCCCCTACTTGTTTGGAGTATGATTTGGAGAGGGGCCAATTCTTACATATTACACCTTTAAGTGTGCCTTCGACTCTGGGCTGTTTTAAAGCTCTCATATGCGTTATACCCGACATCAAATCTCCTTGATTTTGCTTTTGTTTCTCTTTAGACATTTATTTTATCTGTTTTCTGTCTGCAAAATTAACAAAATTGTATATCAAACTTTTACAAATATTCAGACTTTCTATTGAAGCGAAGGAAAAGAAACTCACTTTGCAACTTTCTTTTCTAGAGGTCTTTGAGAAGTCTAAGTTAAATTGTACAAATGTAAAGCTTTGGGGTCGGTCTTTGCTCTTTTGAACATCTGAAATGTTGTGAAACAGTGATGAGCCTTAACTTCCATTCAACTACTTTAAAATGTGTTATGTCTTCCTACATTTTCGCTCTTCTTCCATGTATTATTTCAATGATTATTTGGGTTTCAGTTCTTCCTAAGACTTTGCAAGTTGACTTTTATTTTCTATTGATTTATCCTTAAATACCTGTTGTTGAATTAGATAGAAAAATGTGACCTTCCAGAATCTCAAGTTTCTGTCTACTTTTCTTTTTATTGTCACCAATAGAGAATTGCTCAGAGCTTGAAGGAAGAGCAGATGAAGCAGACGTCACAGGAGTCCGTGTTTTCTGATGTTCAGCTTGAGGACCCGGATGGTAGAAGAAACAGTAATGCTGGTCCGTGTTTCCAGATTGTGACACTTGTCTTTTCTCTATATTTGATGTTGTTGTAATTTGCTTGATGGCTCCTTCCTCCTTTTTATTCAATGAATGCAGGGAATGTGGAAGCATCGAGCCTACAGACATCGATCTCTCCTGCTGATCTGCATGGCATGTGGTACCCTACTGTCAGGCGAACGCTGGTCTGTCTGTCCAAACTCTACAGATGTATAGACGTGAGTCTTCAGTTTCTGTTTCTCTAGTTTCTGTTGTTTTACCCTAAAATATGGCAGGATGTGTAGAAGATAGTTCTTTCCACTTTTGCGTCTCTTATTCTTGTGCGTCTTACTGTGATTTGGTCTTTTTCCAGAGAGCAGTCTTCCAGGGTTTATCTCAAGAGGCCTTATCTGCCTGCATCCAGTCCCTGCTTAAAGCTTCAGATATCATCCTTAAAAACAAGGTTGGCACACACGGTTAAAAATAGCATGTGGTTTTGTATTTGTTGCAAATGTTTTCAACTTTTTCATTATTATCAAAAAAGAAGGAAATGGGCTTTTTTTTTCGACCTGGTGAATAAGATCAGTTTCCTCTAAGATAAAATGTGCTCTGTTATTCAAAGTCATTCCTGCTACAGGATAGTTAACTAAAGCAGCTGGGATGTCATTTAAGGTTTATTTTAATGGCTGCTTTATTATGCTCCACAGAGTGTTCAGCAGACCATTCTTTATTTATGGGCCTCTCTCACCTTCAGGTTTGCTTTCTATCTGTGCTAACTGGCCCGTTTCAACCTAACACTTCAAATTGAAGCAGCAGCATCAATCCTCAAAGGACGTGTTCCCACCCAGTTTTGATGATGTCTATTTCCAATGTTTTAGTCGCTCAATGAGCAATAAATGGTTTCAGCTGGCTTTTTTGTCACAGTAATACGTCCCTCTCCAGCTATGGTTAATCAGCAGTTATTAATTAGACATATTCCCTTATCGTCTTGGAGCTTGTGCTGCCTGTGTTCTCTGTGGCTTGGCTAGTCAGCAGATGCCCTTTTTGTATTGGCAGCCTGCAGTGTGGATTTAACAGTGTGCTATCACTTTCTGTAGACGCAAATAGATGGGCAACTATTCCTGATCAAGCACCTGCTGATAATGCGTGAACAGATTGCCCCGTTTCACACCGACTTTGCCATCAAGGAAATCTCACTGGACCTGAAGAAAACGCGAGGTAACATAATTAAAGGTGGTGGGAGCATTGGTGTTCAGCTCCATAAAGCCAGTCATTACATTCTCATGCTCATTAAGCAACTTGTGCCTATCACATGCACCAGTGGCAACAATTAATGTGGAAATTACAGTGTAATCTAACACCATAATGTACATTAACTGATGGCTCATAGGGCAGATTTGCCCCTCCTATCACCCTCATCTCAGTCAAGGTCATATTAAATTTGTAGCACTAGAGGGCACTCTAATTCTACACAGCTCAGATTTAATCTCTTTGTGCTCAGATGCTGCCTTCAAAATCCTGAACCCTAAGGCTGTTCCCAAATTCTTCCGACTTAACAGTCACAACGCCATACTTGAATTCCTGTTGGAGGTAATGTTTTTATTTATTTTTTTTGCCTGTTTTATTAAACATACCATACACGTTATATACTTTGATAGTACCCTGCCTTAAGGGAAATGTCACTTCAGTGCTAAACCCTTTGTCTCTGTGGCCCCCAGGGAACACCGGAGATAAAGGAGCACTACATTGACTCTAAGAAGGACGTGGACCGACACCTGAAGTTCAGCTGTGAGCAGTTCATCCAACAGCAGACTCAGATCTTTGTGGGGAACCTTGAGGAGTTTCTCAACAAGGTAAGTGTTGGAGCAAAGGCAGACTTAGCCCCAGGCAGCGACAGCTCATCCTGACCTTCGTTTGTTTTGTTTTGTTTTTTCAGCTTTCACCTTTTTAAAAAACCTTTTAAAAATAATTTGCTTTTCACTGATCACTGAAGGTCTCAGCAGTTTACTACAGATAAGACGCCTGTTTTTCATCTCGGACATGTCATTATGTTGCTAGGTTTTAGTGTGCGTATGCATGTGTTTTGTTGTTTTATTGTGTTCTGAATGCCTGATATGCTGTAATTGTGCTGCAATAATTAGTTGCTGTTTTCTTTCTACTCACCTCGCTCATTGTTTTATTATCATTCAAGTAAATATTATTCTTTGTCTTATTAAAGACTCAATCGAATTGCTTTTATTCTTCTGCTTGTTTTGCACTGCATACAGTAACAACCTCACAATTAAAACTTTTCAAATTATGATTTGTTTTGACTGTGTGCACTCAGGTTGCAGCTCTTAAAACAATGGCTATCCAAGGTGGTCCCACATACAGTCTGTCTCAGCAACCTTGGGCACAGCCAGGTGAGATTTGTCTCAGGAAACGCCACTGGCATCATACTGTAATTCATCAAATCTTGTATAGCGAATGCTAGAGGGCATGTCAGTGTGTTTTTTTTTTCTCTTTTTCCTCAGTACTTTCTTTTCCTCTTTTCAGCAAAGATCAACGATATTGTGATGGCTACCTACCGGGTGATGAAGAGCAAGCTGCCAAGCACTTTACAGAGCATGTCCTTGTACTTAGCCAACAGAGACACAGAGTTCATCCTTTTCAAGCCTGTCCGGGTGGGTGGCAGAAACGCTTGTTAGTCGCATGCACTGCATGAGGCAATTTCTTTTCAAGTCATTGTTAAAGCTCACAGAATTCTTCTTACAGTATTTACAAAGCAGGGATGCCCATGTGTTTGCACTCAAAGGTCCAATAAATCACTGGCGTTAATGCCTGTCAATCGATTTCAGGGAGATATACAGTACAATCCTGTGATTTAATTCTAGTCTTTGGCTTTGAGATTGTGCCTTTAGCTATATATTATCTGTATGATTGAACTCTAATAGAGAAATCTTTGTGCTGCCTGTGTACTGTTCATCAAGGTGCCAGGTGAGGCTGAATGAGAGCGAAACAAAATTCTGGTGGTTGACATGGAAACAAGATAGCAAGGGGACGTAGGCCAAATGGAAATGTAGTATTAATTTCCCCCCAGCACTCAGTAATAGGATGGCTTTTTTCCACAGACTAACATCCAGCAGGTATTCCAAAGACTGCACGCCTTGCTTCAGGAGGAGTACAGCGGAGAAGACCTTCAAATCATCGCATGCCCATCTACGGAGCAGGTACAGCACAGCAAGGATTAGCACAGCCCAAAGGCGCCTGACATAGTTTTAATAGTGCCGCCGCAACATCCAAAACTGCAGAGAGCCACTTCAGCACTGAAACGCTTGATAACGAATGCTGGCTAAGTCACGGTGAGTTTTTTTTTTTTTGACTCTCTTTCAGATTAACCTGCTGCTGTCTGTGAATAAGTAATGTCTGAGTTCAGCGTTCGGCGATGCTGGTGTGCACCCTTTGGATAGCAATGAGATGTTGCCACTCCAACCATGACCAGGAGCTGTGAGGCTGAGTAGGCGAGTTGACCAGAGAACCGTACCTGAGCTGTGAGCTGGACCAGGAGCGCTGCACTGACGGCAACAAAAAAAAATCCTGCACAAGGCCAAAGATTCTCTGACAGAAGCTCCAGTAGCGTCAAGTATTTTGATGTTCAGGTAATAACAAACAGGGAAATGGAGGGTTTTATTTTTGGGTACTGACTTGATCATTTTGTTTGACTCAAATTGAAGGTGGTGTTATGGTTACGGTTGTTTCATGTAGGAGAAATCCATTTTGACAAGGGTGGGTTTGTGATCAGAGTTGCATCTCTCGTACAGCAAATTGTTTTGAATCAAAATAATTTGCGCACTATGTGAGGGTGAGAGGAGGGGGCGAAATGTATTAAGAGTGTTCAGACAACGACACTCCGGGAGGCACTAAAGCGTTGTTCATCAGCCAGGTAGCTAATGGCCAGTAAAGAGGCTCGCATTCAGATGCCCAGACTTCCCTCGTTGGGTTTGGGAGGATAACAAAAGAAACATGCTGCAAAATATTTTAAGTCATATATTTTAAATGCAACAATGGAACGGTGGCCTGATGTGCTACACAATACTCAGGTCCAACAGGTTTGGTTTGGCATCAAGCAGTGAGGTTGCAACTTCTAGTGCATTCGTGTGGCATTGGAAAAAGATTTCTGACGGGGAAAATTCATGTGAACGCCCCCTCAAGTTGGAGCAACAACTTGGAAAGTCGGAGAATATTTTGGTTACTGGAGATGCCAAGTTGACTTCCCATGACACTAAAACATGGACGACGAGAGTAAACATTGTGATAATGACAAGATGCATATTTGTGAAATGTATTACATGACTTTAATGATCTGTTTAATTTGCTTCAAAAAACTGTAAACATCCGTCAATGTGTTGTTTGTTAAAATGCAAAATATCGTCCATTTCGCTCCCGCATTCTGACTTAACGAAACATAAACACAGTTAATATGGAAGAATGACCTCCCAAGTTGGCAAGTGGGACTGTCTGAGGAGCAAACAAATGCAAATATGTAAAAAGAATTACATTAAATCTTGTGTTTTATACGTTTCCTTTTTCATAAATGGGCCGATTAATACTGATATACTTTTGGATTGTTGACCTTGGCAGTTTTGCACTGTATACTGTATGATTTGTTCGTGTGTTTCCTAGTAAGAAAAAGTGACAGGACAATGTCAATGTAACCTTTGCTTTGCTGTGTCCCCTTTAAAATGATCTGTACAGTTCTTCTATTTATTAACATTCTGATTAAAACAAAGGTTAATGACGTCCTTTTGGTTTTATTTCTCTAAAGCACTTTGTCGCTGATTTAAATTCTCGGAACGCTACAGTACGAGTCACTTCACACAAATGAGAAACTGCCATTCAAGGGCATGGTCGGCTTTAGGGGGTCTTCTTGGCAGACTGTTGCTGCTCCATTGGCAGCCGCCGTCTTTCCATCTGTGAGATGAGGCTTTGCCGGGGCTTGACCTTCTGCGGACTGACAGTCTTTTGATAGGTGATGAGGGACTGGATGTTCTGGAATAGGACATTGATCTCTGCACTCTTCTGCTGCAGATGCCTCTGAAGCATGTCAGGCCCCGACAGCGTTAGACCTTTGCCTTGATTCGGCTATGACAGCGAGGAAATATAAAGTGAAGCAGAATGAGTGATTTTGGCCTGTTGGGTCTGCTCTTCACTTGTGTTCCTGCTAGCACTACAAATAATTATTAATTTCACCAGCCACACTAACTTACTTTCAGATTTGCCCTGACACGAAGCTCTATGCTGTGTGCTCCAGAGGTGAAGTGATGCAGATGTGCTCCTGGGATTGGACGCGGATGTTGAGGTTAGGGGCTCAGCCTCAGGCCGAGGGGGTTGGTAGAGCTTAGCATGAACGTGACGCTTAGTGTCCAGTCAGCTCCAGTGTCTTCAAATCCCCTGTGTCACTGCAGTAGGTGCCTCCCCATGGAGTCAGATTCACCCTAATAAAGAGAAGCAGCGTGTGAACAAAAAAAAGCCCCTCAGGGGTTTCATTGTATCACCCAGACAGGTTGTTATTTCTGTCTGCTGCCAGTTTTATCAATAATTAAACCAAACCTGAAATGCTTCTACAGAGAGAGAGAGAGAGAGAGCTGCTGATAATTAAATAGGTTTTAATTACAAAGCAATTTGCTGGTTTAATACTTATATTTAGGAATGATTCAACAACCAATCCCACCAAATACAGCCATCGTTGTGATAGCAGGTGCCCTGTCCTTCGCTGGAGAAAACTGCCTGACTCTCAGGATCCTGATGATTGCCTTCTGGGACCAGTCGGCTGATTGGACAGCAGACACAAGAATACCAAGCCTTCCTGATGCATAGCTTTTAAAAATATGATTTAAGGTGAACAATCGCACATGCAGTATTTATGATATGTCAGTTAGATTCTCTTTAAAGGATACCACTTCCACCTCCGTCTTGAAAAATCATAATAAATGTTTGACCGTTGTTGTTGTAGTGTCTGACCAGTGGCACTGTCCTCTGTTCAGCCAAACGGATTGAATAATTAATGTTGGCATCTATACTCTCAGATGTAGGCATGACGAGGTTTTAACACATGACAATAACTTCTGCCCGCTACGTTTCCCTTCTAAAGGGAAAGTGTTTTCAGAGTCCATGATCTCTATTTCGGGGAATACACCTGCCTTCTTAGAAGCTTCATCTGAGGGTCCATTGTGTAGGGAGGTAGATACTTCTTGTTTGGGTCCTGTAATGTAGTTAAAGGTGTCACGGCATGGATGAACATAAGTAAAAGATGGGTAAATTTAATCTGTCTGTAGATATCTGTCTGCTTGATGGTGTATGTGTGTGTGTGTAACCTGCTTTAGGGGTCTGACGATCTGAGCTCCTTTTTATATTCCAAACCTTTCAACCTGCTGCATGTCATGGAAATTGTAGCTTCAGAGATTCAATGGCATGGAAATCTAATTTAAAAACCATTTAATGGTTGAGGCCAATAATGGACAAGAGCGATCCTGACCTTTGATCTCTCTGCATCGCTTGGTCTCGATCAGTCACGTTTTTATTTTTTCAGTGATAACTGCTTCACCCTTGAGCAAGATCTCTGATGACTTCAGTGCCTTCTCACTGGAGACCAACTGACACAAAGAGCAAGAAGAAGAAGAAATTCTACATTATGACTGGAAATGTGGAATTGCTATGTATTCATAATTTCAGTTCTCATTATTTAGGTAAGAAAATAGCTGTGAAATCTAACTTACTGAACACAATGTTAACAATCAAATGCCACATGATTTGTAACATTGACATCTAACTGAATGCCTTTGGTTTTCATATTGTTATTTCAAATGGTTCTTGATAAACATTAATTTCACAAAGAGTTCCCAAATTCAGACAAAATTCAAGTGTCCATTATTCAGAAATGAATATTTAAGTGGCTCTACCAGTCAAATACTGTTCCGAGGGAAGTAAAATAATCATGTTGCTCAAACTGGGTCAGTGAAATTCACAACTCCAAAATCCAAGAAAAAAAGGAAAATCTGAACTAGCAAGGCCGTTTTTCAGGCAAGTCAGATGCTTAGATTCATCAGTGTGAGAAATGATATGACGAGTTATCTACACACAGCATGGAATAATGTCTATAGATATGTTCTTTACTGGTATGAAGGAATGAACTTAAAACTTGAACCACTAATTAGTAACTGTAAAGCTGTACTGTACAGCTGTGGATTGAACTAAACATTAACATGCTAAAATACTGGTGTTCAGCAGGTATGAGTATGTCAGTTTGCTAAATAGCACAAATCACAATGTTAACATTGGGGTGAGAATGAATAGCTGGTTATTAACTTTTACATGTTTCTTTATTTTAAGAAAAAAAAAAGCTTGCTGGCATAATGATAGCTTTGCCAAGTCGTATCACAGCCTATTTACTGGAGTAGTAAACAAGGTTTCCATTGCATAAGAACCTTATGGGATTGTAGTGATTGTTTCAACTATTAGTCAAACCCTCGGGTGCTGCCAGGGAAAGAAAGTTGAGCTTGTGAAAAACCAGCTTTGATTACAGAATGCATGAAAATACAAGTTAATATTTATTTATTTGGCAATCGACCATGTCACAGTATAAGCACAATGATGCCCTTCGACTTGTCTGGTTCAGGAATTTATGGACCAAGTGGAGGCTGGAGCCGCTGCCTCCGTCCTTTGGTGAATCACACTCAACCAAAAATGTAAACCTCAAAATCGCACTAAAGAGAAAAGTCAGGGGATCACTGAAGTCAGAAGGCTTCATCCTCTGGAGATCATGAACGTCTGTCCAAAAAATTCATGGCAGTCATCCAATAGCCTAATTGTTGAGGCAATTCAGTCTCGACCAAGGCGGCTGACTGACCAGCATTTATCTTTGTGCACAAATGCTGTACCAAAAAACGTACTAAAAGTTTAACCGTTTTTAAAAATGCACTGTTGGAAATTAGTACATGGAAATTCCGCAACCTAATTCCAGCTGTCTTTAGCTGTAATAGGTATACATTTGGTTGAATGTCTCACATAGATGAGGCTTAAACCGTCATGGCTTCCACAATCATCTCAGTTCCAATCTTCAATCACACATTGAATCTGAATGTAATGCTTCATTCACAAACAGCAAAATGAGCAAATTCACACTTTGAGTTCAGTCATCTTTTTTATCTAACATGAGCGCCTCCCCATACTAATAGCAGTGCTAGATGCTACACGCTCAGTCCCTCACCTCCACTGAGTCTCTCGGGTCCTCTCGGGTCCTCTCGGGTCAGTCTCTTGGCTGTCCGATCCCCGGTCACTGGGGACTCCTGCTGCCACTGCTTCACTGATTCACTCGAGGTTGGAATCACGGTGGGATAGACACATTTCTTAACACATTTTGCTTTCTTAAAAAGACACCAACACGTATACGGCATCCAAATATTACAATTAATGAGCTATTCATGAGGCATGTTACCGTCTGGCATGTTTTAAAACAAGCAGCAGCAGAAGCGGACACAGGCAAGCTTGGATACGAGACAAATACAGACTAATTGCATGTTCCCTGAATGAATTCATATTCATAAGAGAAGAGAGGAAAGGAGCAGTATAAAAGCGGCATTTTTCCTTCCACACCTTGTCCAGATTACTTAAAGACACTTCAGTTTCTCCTTGGCAGGCTGTGGGAGTTTGGGGAGTTTCCATGCTGAGCGAATCCAACACTTCATTATCTGGGGATATCTCCAACTCAGACTTCGTGTTTTTAGGGAAACGCTCTGAGGAGAAAAAAAACAAAGACACTTCATAATTTATTAAATTCTTTGAGGTCTTTAACTTGTGCTTCATGAATAACTCAAAACCATGTCTCCAGACACCATGTCATATCATCTTTCCTTCACAAGATAAAACTTACACTGTGACAAGGACAGGAAAAGCAATGCAAACTCAAATCCACTATTTCTTTGCCGATTATAAAATTATCTCAAAAAAAGAATAAACACAAAAGGGCCTCATGTATGCAAATTGCATCTATGCACCGTTTGTCTACAGTTTCTCTACAAAGTGCAATTCAAATGTTGGTTTAATGACATAGAGATATTCTGTCAAGCTCAAAGAATCCTCTCCTGCTCTGCAAAGCTTTCACTTTGTCAAGGACGTCGACACTGCGGCTAAGAAAGAGGAAGATTTTACAAGTTAGAAAACTTCAGTGTGGGATTTGTCACTGTAAACCATCTTCTGGGTTTTGAGGTCACCCCAAAGTCAAAAAAACACATTTTTCCATCTAGATTGTTTTCAAGTTGCCGAATTTTGAAGATATCGGCAGTAGAGATGTCTGCCTTCCCTGGAATGTAACAGAACTAGACGGCACTCAGCTTGTTGTGCCCAAAGCGCCAAAAATACGCATTTGAAAACTCAAAAGCAATGTCTCCTCTCAAGAAAAATCCTGACCCAGTTACTTAAGATAATCTACAGACTTTTGTTGTGAGCGTGGAGGAGCTATTTACCTTCGGCTGAACTACAGAGCCAATCACAGTGTTCGAAAAATACCATCATGACAAAACAAAATAAAATGAAATTGTATTTTAGTGCATGATGTAAACACAGTGCATACGTGATATTAATCTACATGAATCTAGTGTTCTTCAGTCCTGCTCTCCGGGGGCCCCATGTCCTGCATGTTTTTAGAAGTGTCCCGGCTTCAACCCACCTGCTTCAGGTGATCAGCTCATCATCAAGCTCTGCTAATGCCTGATTAAAACCCATTCATCTGAGGTTCAGGTGTGTTGGAGCAGGGTATCAAGGACAATTTGAATCAAATGCATGTTTTACCCTTTCATGCCTCATTAATAACAACACTTTGTCTAATGTAAGCCTGCACACCTGATTTACCTGTCAGGCCAAAGACTAAAGCAAACGACAGCTTGAGTTAACCCCCAGAAGCTTGAACCAACTGTGAATTCTCACACAGAGATAAACAAAACAGTCATTTTGGACCCGACAGATGTTTTCAAAGTGTTAATTTACAAGCATAATAATGTTTTAAGGAACAGAGAAACTTTTATTCTGCCTCTTTCTACAAGCTCTGTAGATGTATGTTATTTTATTTTTTTCAAATGATTTGTCTGCGCAAAAATGTTATCAATATGACCTTTAAATGTTTTTGACGCTTGGAGCAACACAAGCTGAATGCCATCTGCTGCAGTTCCATTATATTTTGAGAGAAGGCAGGCATCTCCGCTGCCACTATCTCCTAACAAAAGACAGCTCACACCAAAACAATCGATATGTATAAAAAGCACCACAGGTAATTTTATGGTGAGCTGTTCCTTTAACACACTCACCTGCTCAGACGCCAACCCCAAAGTCTTGTGAGGAGCTTGCGATGTTTATTTGCCTCGGTAATTATAGTCTATAGTTATACTTCTCTCAGACGTTTGCAGCCAACAGATTTCAGAGATTCCTAGTTTAGATGAGATGTGAAGGAGCTGTGCCCTGTTTGAAAAAATTTTTTAATCAAAAGAATAATAGATACACGCGCAGCTTTTCTTTTTCTTTTTTGTTGTTGTTGTTGATATTTTGCTTTCTGTCTTGGATGTCAGTTAGTTGCACTGCTTAGTCTCTGTCACGTTACTGCATTTCCTCCAAGCCTTTGTTTAACAGTCCAGTATTTGTAGTGTTGAATCCATCCCTGCTGATTTACCAGGTGAGTCAAGCGTTTGCATCTGCGTCTCTGTGATGTCCTCGACTCGCCGCGGTACAGATGAGCAGACAAAACCTCAAATGAATTAAATAAAAAGAAGGAAAAAAAACAAACATTTTGAATCAGATAAAGAAAACGGTCAAACGAAGACAGCATGTTTTTGCTCCTCTCGTACCATAGCAACCGCAGAACAATGGGCAACTGTTTCCATGGCTGACGCGTTTACAGAAAATGGGAGAGAAAAGGGAGAAAAGTCTACCGAGGTTCTTTCAAATCCACCTCTTCTTTTATTAGATGTTTTTTCTTAAGTTCTGTCTCACTGTTGCCATTACATTCAGTTATTTGACTCATAACATTACACTGTTAAAGTAGAGCTCATCTTTTCATCTACAGCATATAAAAATGTTGCTTTATGTTCTTTATACAGTTCCACCTTGTTTTTTTTTTAACTGCAACGCTACATTTCTATTTCAATTAATGGGAAGTCATTTGTACTCATCTACCATACGTGTTCAGTGCTTGTGGTTAGTTGTTCTTTGGCTGTGTAAACATCTGCTTTTCATGCCAATAAAACCCGTCAGATATTTAAATATCCCTCAGTATTTTCAGTCCCTATTGTAATCTAGAATAGAGTCAGACATTAATGTCCCCGCTGGCAGGGTCGTGGCCGGGATATTAATAACACTGAGGTCATGAGTCGTATCTCTGTGGGGCTCAGGGGCATGTCTCCCCCGAGAAGATTCTGAAGACTATCGTATAAATCTGTGCATTTTGAGAGTAACAACGATCACTTAGGAAATTAATGTCAGTGCCAACTTTTAGCTGAGAACTGGACCAGAAGTCAGCTCGAGATATGTCACAAACATGGACAGTTTTGTAGCCTACAGTTTTGCTTTTGATTTTTGCTCATGGGTGCGGGTTAGCTGAGCAGGGATGGAACAAAAATACTTTAAATATGGTTGCTACCTGAGAATGGAATTTTATCTTTGACTTGGGAAATTATAACATGTCCCACAGACTGAAGGAAGCTGTATTCAGTTGTTACACAGGCATTATAGAGAATGTTTTTCAATGAAAAATATAATATATATGCACAATATGTCCTTTAAAGTAAAATAATACAAGAATACTAATAATAAAAAAATAATAATTTTCAATTAAATAAAAAATAAGAGCCGTTTTTAATTACTGATCAATATATTATAATGTTAAATGACAGTTAGTTTTAGCAGTTGTTACTTCAATCGAATATTGTAGGCGATTTACAGTATACATTAAAGGATGCAGAGAAAAAAGAAAGAGAGAACATGACCTCTGTGTCCTCCGTGGTTGTTACGGCCTGCCTGGTGGGCTAGATTTCTTTACAGACAGTAGAAGAAGTCAACACATTACATTGTACACACAGTGCAAAATCCACATCACCTCTACTGTTCCCATAGATCATGGAGGTGATCGTTTGTGTAATAAAAGCCTATGGCGGATGGAAGAAAAAAGGACAATCTGTGCGTTAGTGTTACCTTCGGGAAGACCCTCCGCACCGATGGCTGCATCTATTATTCAATGTGTGAGGGATGTCGAGGGTCCAAAACAATAGTCTTTGCCCTTGAGGTGGCCCCTCGCTTCACGCAGGTGCTGAAGGTCATCGAGTATAACACCGATAATCTTCTGGCACTGCATGGTGAGTTATACCTGTAATGATGTGCCTGCGATTTCTGGTCCCTTTTCTTTAAAAAGTCTGAATGGTTTCTACCGACATTGATACATTTTGCAACACTACACTCCGGAGGAAACAAGAGAAAAGGAGTGAAAGGGAATATTCATGTCACAGTGGTGCGTTTGTGCCATCTGCAATTTCCATAAAAATCTACAGTGTGAGTGTAAATCAGCCATATACCCACATCCAGTGACTGTATGAGCTCAATAATTTAGAGGTCTGGGAATAACACTAATTAACAGGCCATATATAGTAACTAGATTATGGGAATAAATCATTACTGTAGTCAGCAATTGATTAGAAGTCCAGACTAGTTGTAGTGGATCAAGAAGGTGTTGTTATTGATCATAAATTAACATTGAAACAGCATATTATATATATAAAAGGAAAGCTCGCAAAGTCAATAGCAATCCTGCATAAGTACAGAAATATATTAAACTATAGGGCTCTACATATAATTTATTGTTCACTTATTCTTCCTTATATATCATATTGTGTGGAAGTTTGGGGCTCGACGTATAAAACAAGAGTAAAATCTATAGTCCTCCTAGAAAAACGAGCCATACGTATTATAAATAAAACTGCTTACTATGAACACACTAATCCACTCTTTTTGAAATCTCATGTTATGAAATTTGATGATCTGGTTTACTATAAAATAATACAAATAATGTATAGAGCAAAATTTAAGTTACTTCCTGTCTGTGTACAAAGGTTTTTCTCAACACATGAGTCCAAATATGATTTGCATGATATTTGTAAATATGTTGTACAAAAAAACTACTGGTGGTAGTCCGTTGGATGTGTTTTTCCGGTTTAGTTCTGTTTCTTATGTTTATGTTTCTTTATTTATATTATAAGAATGCTTAAGGGTAGCTTAATTTGCTATGTAGGACAGGCATAAATATAAGCATTATGCTTCTGCCTGTGCCTTTTCAGTCAGTACTTTGCTGGAATTTTTTTTTTTCTTTCTTCTTTGTATAATATTTATTGGATTATGTGATTGACTGACTGAATAAAAATTTCATCATCATCATCATCATCATCATCATCAAGAATGACGTTGCCATCAGCTACAAGTCGATTGAGAATGCATTTGAACGAAGATCAGACATACTAGAAGTATAAAGTATATGTGTCCTTCAAAAAAACATCTTTTTTTCTTTTTTTTTAAGGAGGGGATGCTACTAACTGTCATGCTCCTGTCATTTCAGCCTCATTTTATGTGTTGTCTGGATTGTTCTACTGTCTTTTGCTCCGTTTCTGTCCCTGTGCTCCTCACCAGCCAGTGCCTCCTTCATTAGTCCAGCCCTGTTCCCAGTGTTCTTCTTCTGTGGTTCCTCCACCTTCCTCCACCTGCACCTAATCCCCTGTTAATTTAGTTTATATTCACTTCCAGTTATTAGTTTAGTCTGTGGAGTTTTCCCTGTTCCTGCCGTGATCCTGAATAAAACTTCATCCATTGGATATTCCCGCCTGCCGTCTCCTGCATTTGCGTCCACCTTGTCTGCTCTCATCGTGACACCAACGTGGTTTATTTATCCCACAAACGCTGTAGGTTCACTTTTTATGTTTTGCATACCACAAAAATCACACAGTGCAGCTTCTGTAATACCATATCTCTCTCCGTCTCTCACAGACTTTACTACTTCTGGACGCCATTAAAAGCCTCAAAACTAACTGGTGATTGAGTTGTTGAGGAAATTGATGGAGAGATAATTAGATTTAGGGAATGTTATGCCTGCAATATGAAATGAAGGTGGAGAAGAATACAATCAGTGGAGAAGAATACAACCTATTACATTCTTTCTCTTCAGACTCTACTGGATCTGCACAGCCTCACACAACAAAGTATGCAATTTAGCATTTTGTAAAAACACGATGTTGTGTTTATTTCCTAAATAATTCAAATTACCGAACACAACCTGAACATCCAATTAAAAAAAACTCACTTGAACTCATGCAGTTTTATTCAATACCCAAAGGAAGTCTTATTAATGTTACAGTACATTAGCATAACTAACCAGCATGGGGCTGGATGAGCAGTTATTATTACTGTTTTGGTATTTGTTGATATCTTTATTATATGCCAAATAGTTGGGTAGGATGGGAAAAGCCCAACTGAGAAAATAGGTATGGGATGAAGCATCTAAAATACATGTGTTTATAGTTTACTGTCTATTCTCTGTATGTACAACATGTTTTTCTATAAGAAGGACCAACGACAAGTACAAGCTAAAGAACTTCTTCCTGGAACTGCCTTCTTGGAAAGTCTGAGGTCTTGGTCAGCTCTTGGGCAGACTAAGGGCATTGGGCATTTATTGGATTTCACACGTTTTTCAGTCATCAATCAATCCTGGACTTCGGCTATACTCTTCCATGAAAACAATTTCAGTATCAATTTAGCACTGCATACATCACAGCAGCTCTTGGAAAGCATAACACGAATACTGCAAATATGGCCCAATCACAGAGTGCCTACACTTCGTCCCTGATATTTTTTTATTTCCTGCTGCTAGGTTCCAAGCTGATCTTAATGCTTTCTGAGAGGTCCGCATTGCCAAACCATTTGACCCAATCTTCCATAAATCTCTGTCTATTAAGCTCAAGCTCTGTACAGTCGGAATGTCACTGCAAACGACTATAAGCACCAGTTTAGGCGGATATAAGGCTGTAAACTGTGAAACAGCCATAAATGATATCAGCTTTCGCCAATTCTCTGTATTTCTCTCTTAATTTACATGAGTTCTTATATTTTCTGGGGTGACTTTTCCTTTTTCCATTTGTCTGCTCAGTAGCTGCACCTAGATAATGAAACTGTAAGGGAGGGATACGCAGGTCTGCATCTGGCCAAGGAGAGAGTAAATCTCTGAAATCTTCATTGGGATGTATCTCTCCAGAACGTCTTGCCACGGCTTGTCATGGCTCTCTCGATAAATGAGCTGAGTTAAAAGAAACACTCCCACTTTTTATCAACATCTTTAAGCTTTAGTGAAGAGGTAATAAGGTCCTTATATGATGTGCATTAATATAGATAAAACTAAATAAGTGTTAATAATGATTGCTTAATGAAGGATCTGTTTAGCAACAGCAAAGCTTGGTACACGATTAACACTGACATAATAGGCAAGTTTCCCTTATTATTAATAGTGTTTGTT
This sequence comes from Spondyliosoma cantharus, assembly GCA_900302685.1. Taxonomy (NCBI): domain Eukaryota; kingdom Metazoa; phylum Chordata; class Actinopteri; order Spariformes; family Sparidae; genus Spondyliosoma; species Spondyliosoma cantharus. The sequence continues at coordinate 110,923 of OMLP01044734.1, forward strand.
ATGCTATTGTAAACTATCCTAAGACACTCGAAGCTGTTATTCATGATACTGAAGCTGCTACTGGTAACACTCAGCCACTAAATGTGGCATATTCTATCTTCCATTTTATCATCACTAACACTAGCTAGCTAACATGAACGTTGTTAACACTAGGTAACGTTAAAGGTGCCATATGTAAGAATGTGGCCAAAAACGGTCACTACACTGAAATTCAAAATACTGCGACCTAGTAAACAAACTCTCTAGTTGATACTGAACAACACGGTGGTTGTGGCATAAGTGTAGCGCTCCTGAAATGACGCTAAACTAAAGCAAAATAACGTAATAGCCTATAATAATTTCCTGTTTATTTCCACTTGTTTCAGCCTGATGATGACTGGCTCTAAGACACACAATTCTGTTCTCTCAGTAAAGATCAAGATGTATTATTATCTATGGTAACGTTAGCTGTTGACTAGGGATTGACATATCAGATGGAATAACGTTATGCATGATATTTGACAGAACTGTCCTTCATTTTTGCCTCTCCTCCAGCGGCTGGTTGGACATCGGCTACAACTACGCTCAGCTCGATGGACGATTGACACAGTCGTTGGGACGCCGCTGAGGCAGTGGACGTTAGGGATGAAAGTGAGAACGAGAGGCGGGGTGGAAGAAGTCGTGATGAAGCAGGCACAGACACACAAACACACACACAGCCGCTGGACAGCCGCGGCTGGCTGGACAGCAGCAAGCTGGAGACCGGATGCCCGTGCTAACGTTTGTTTCTATGATCGAAATGAATAACGTTATTACTCGACAGTTCAAAGTATTCGAAATG